>PQWD01010000.1:135652-153807 GCA_019425675.1 Leucinodes orbonalis | reverse complement strand
ATCGAATGGGCGTAGATTTACCTAAACAAAGAGCCTACAACTGTATTCTCTTGGCGGTTGTTTTTGAGGCACGGGTGGCGTATCTACCTTTATATATACAAATTATCATTGAGCATAGTTAGTAAAACATATAAGTGGAATACTTGCATAAATGCACTCAAGACACCTGCCAAAGTCATTATTTTAAAAATGTCAGCAACTATCACTTTAGCGCCGTGTTCACACAGACATCAAAATATCATTACCAGCACTGCTTTAGCATTAACTCGACGATGTCTGAATGCGTTTTGTTGCATACAGCTTTGTTTTTGTGGGGGAAATATACCGCGTGGTGACATCAGATTGTGATTCAATATTTACCATCCCTACTCTTCCCTCGGGTGTCGTAAGTGGCTGCTTATGGATTCTTCTAATGCTGGCGCCACACTAACGGTTCGCGCAATAATTATTGCGATAATGTTTAGTACGTTAAAGCTCCTAGTTTGCGTTAAGTAGTCAGTTGAAATTAACGCCTATTGTCGCGATAATTAATGTATTTGTAGTGTGACCCGAGCATAAGGATATCGATGGTAAATACAAAGACTAGACTTTCTAGAATTACAGTCGATATTTATGAGTTTTCATCTACCAGAAGATGAAAACTCATAAATATCGAATATACCACAAAGCAATTATTTTTCAATTAAACTTGAGGGCCATATGTGCAGGATACTTGCCCAGTGAATCTTTAAAAGGCATCTACGGCCTGTAGTCATTGAGTCCGCTTTTTTTAATCAAACGAATACAAGAAAAGAGCGTATTCCTTTCTTAAAGGTAAGCAACGCACTGTTGGTGCTTCTGGTGCCACCGTTGTTCATGGGCGGAGTTGAACACTTTCCATCCGATGTCTCTCTTGCTCCTTATAAAAAAAACATGTATCAATTAAAACCGTCAGACCAAAAACATTGAAACCTATAATGGTGAAGGCAACAAATTCGGTACGAATCTACCTCCAACCACTAGGCTTTTTGCGAAAAGTTAGCAAGTTTTCCAATAAACGCTCCGGGCGTAGGCCGCGGTCGCTCACTGCCTGATTGACTGGCAGGCTGTTATGTGATGTCGAAAAAGGTGGTAATAGCTACTTGTTATGACTAACAATAAATGGACTAACGTATAAAGTGATTACTTTAACCTTTCTTAGCAATATAAACTCTACGGTATTAACCCACTGAACCAAATACAATAGAAATCCGTTGTCTGGCTCCTTAAGGCGCCATTGGCCGTGAAAAGGTTAATGAGACCAGCTAAGAAAATCAAATTAAAAGCATTTGTAAAAGTATGGAACGTGTATAAACAAGAAGCTCCTGGCATACCTAGAGGATAACAGTTTGCTGAGTGATCATCAGTACGGTTTTCGCCGTGATCGGTCCACTGGTGATCTTCTTGCGTATGCCACTCACCTATGGGGCGAAACCATTGAGAAGCACGGCGAAGCTCTTGTTTCTCTTGACATCTCGAAAGTATTTGATAGTGTGTGGCATGACAGTCTCAAAAGCAAACTTCCATATGGTATACCTGCCACACTGTGTGACTGGATATCCTTCTGACTTCCTGAGTGAACGTTTTATAAGAGTGGTCATTGATGGCTGCTCTTCAGACTTATTGGCTATAAATGCCGGGGTTCCTTAGGAGTCTGTTCTCTCTGCAACACTTTTACTGCACATCAACGATCTGTTGTGCCCTGGTATCTCTGGATACGCAGACGATAGCACTGTTACAGAGAGATGCATATCCAGTGCCCGCGCCAGTGTCGCTGAGACCGAGTCCCTTAGAGAAGCTAAGGTGGAGTAGTTGAATTTAAAGTTAAAAGCTGGGGTGAAGCTAACCTTGTTGAATTCAATGCCAGCAAAACCCAGGCGTGTTTGTTTTCCGCAAAACGGAGTCCTTTTAACTTGACTCCCTCATTCCTAAATACACCGATACCGATAAAGAACCACCTTGAGCTCCTAGGAATGGATTTCTCTTCCAGCCTCAACTTCGGAAGTTCTATTGAGTTTAAAGCCAAAATAGCTGCCAAAAAACTTGGCATCCTCTCTAATAATAATAAAAATAATACAATTCTTTATTTCAAACAATATTGGTCCGTGGGTTAGTTAGAAGAGCCAGGAGACTCATAGGCAACAATATGCTCATTGGAATCAAACTCCAGAGTTTGGAGCATCGGCTTAAAGTCGTCTGTCTATCGGTATTTTATAAGGTGTATTTTGGAGAGTGCGTGCAGGCACTTCACAGCTTGATACCACCCTCCAAATTTTACCACAGGACCACAAGACGCCGGGAGTGCTTTCACCCCCATATGGTTGACTTTCCGGCAATCGCACTAAGCGGTTCGCTGCGTCTTTTTTGGCTCGCACAGTTCGGAAAGGAACGCTCTTCCTGCTTCTGTGTTTCCAGAGGCTTATAACCTCGGTGTATTCAAGGCCAGAGTGAAAAGGCATTTTCTGGGTAAACGTGTACCATCATAGGCCTCGTCATCGCTTACCATCAGGCGAGACTGAGGCCAAACGTAAACCCATTGATATTAATATTAAAAAAAACATTATTTATTAATAGTTAAGAAACAATTGTTGGGAAACAAATAAACTACCTACCTTAATTAATACTATATCAAAATCAAAATCAAAATCAAATTCCTTATTCAAATTAGGCTTACAAAAAGCACTTATGAACGTCAAAAAATATACAAAAATATAATAAAAAACAATTAAAAATACTAAACTAAAATATGAATTTTGATGCTTTGAAAAAAAGCGCTTCAGTGGATTGGCCTTGAGAAAGAAGCACCCAAGAAAATCAACAGTGTAGCCTTTTTTAAAAACAATTACTTAATGTAACAATATATCATAAACACTGAAATAGCTGCAATTAAGACCAAGGATTTTATCACATAAATATTCGTCAATAGTGTAGTACCCTTTTTAGAAGGTGGTTTTTTATTCTAGCTTTAAACATGTGTAAAGGTAACTCGACAATATTTTGCGGTACCTTATTGAAAACTTTTACATCTTCCTATAAAAGATTTACCTACTTTATGTAGTCTCAAGTCCGGAACAGCAAGTTTGTTTCTATTCCTAGTATTAAAATTGTGTGATCACAATTTTTTTAAAGGTATGATAGTATTTACGCACGATATATAAGTATAAATTATACTAAGTAAAAAAAAATATACCTTCAATAAAAATGTATTATTAAGATATTTATGTATATCCATAGTGTAGTTCTTATTTACTTATTTTGCAGCCTACTTTGATAAGAAGAAGTAACTGTGAAAATGTGTCAATAAGTACTTACATTTTTCCTTACAAATCCCACCAAATGTCAATTAAAATTCCATGCAACCTTATCAAAGTGCCGTTAAAGTTTTTATCTGAAATAATCACTCGATCACCGCGCCTGAATAATAGCGCATTAATCTATGCGACTCAATCCAATAGCATTATCGGTTTCCACAAATAGCGAAATAAATTATAATATAACGGGAGAGAATTGTAAAGGGCCTGCCACAACAGGACGCCGCGGCGAAACGTGGTCGTCATTACAGCCTGTTAAGTTTATAATGAACAAAGGACTTATATATTAACTAGCGGTATATAATTAAATTCTCCCGCAGTAAAATATAACCCAA
This sequence comes from Leucinodes orbonalis, assembly GCA_019425675.1. Taxonomy (NCBI): domain Eukaryota; kingdom Metazoa; phylum Arthropoda; class Insecta; order Lepidoptera; family Crambidae; genus Leucinodes; species Leucinodes orbonalis. The sequence continues at coordinate 150,143 of PQWD01010000.1, read as the reverse complement.
CAGCGCCCACGGCCGCATTAAATCATTAATTTATTTTTCTAAAATAAAATTTGGTTATATTTTTCCTTATTACTTCAGCAACCAGCCAAAAAAAGTCCTATCGCAATTGATCCAGCTGTTTGAGAGATAACCCGGAACAAACAGACAAACATTTTAGAAATTCTTAATTTGGCATAAGTACCGTATATATATTCATATGAATGAAGAAAAAAATTATTCAATATTGTTATTCACAGACAGTTCAATTTAACTTAGATGTTATAGATAGATATCCATTCAGATCGATCACTAGTCAACATCAATATGTATTTCGCTGGTCCTCCCAATTGGTGCCAGATATTCCGGTACTCCGCTTTGCTCATCCAGCCTTTAAACTTTCGCAATTCGTCGTTCCATCGGGCCGGAGGGCAACCCATGCTAATGCCAAGACGCGGTCTCAACATCGAAACTCGTCTGCTCCGACGGCCATTGGTACTGTGACATACGTGACCGACTCACTGCCACTTCTACTTGCTGATCCGGCGAGCCATGTAAGTAGCTTTGGTTTAAAGTCAAAATCCATCTACTCAAATTAGGCTTACAAAATATAAGAATGTCTAAATATAAAAAGTACAATTAAAAACTTTAAAATACTAAATTTCCTTATTGATAACATCATTTTTAAATGTATACTCAAAAGAGACCTCCAACATAGCTCATACGATCGAGCTATGTTGGCGCGTTTGCTTTCTATTAAATAATAATATTAATAAATGCATTTATTTCAGGTCAAGCCCATAAACGTTAGTAACAAAGGTTTTGACTGTATTAAAGGTGTTACAAAAAAAGATATGCACATTTAATTTTAAAATAGTACATTATATTTTTTTTACTATTTAATGTAATTTTTAACATAAACTCGGCAAATTAATTGCTATTTTGAATAATAAGTGTAGAAATAGATTATCAGTCTGTTTACTTATTTTACAAGTTTGGAAATTTTGACTTTGATTAGTGTACATTATAAATTATTAATTAAATAAATAAAAATGTATTTATAGTATGTTTATCCGTTGTTTAGTACCCATATTACAGGCTAAATTCTTAGTTTAACACTAGATGGTGCCATGTGATTGTCAGTGAATATTTATTATTAAATAATCAACCGTCCCAGTGAGTCAGACCCCTGAAGAGCGCCGCCATTATTATCGCGATGTTCGCCAAAATTTATGCGACGATAAAAATTTTAATGCACTCTTTGGGCGCGGCAGCTGCGGCAATTATCCTCGTTACTCGTCACTTCTCTAAGCAAACACACGATTTGATTATTGTTGTAAAGTTTAATGTATTTTATTCGAAAATTTCTTTTTTATGTTAAAGTGCACAGAACGATCCAGACACTAACCTGATGGTAAGTGATACGCCTGAGCATGACAGAGCGACATTTTATGAGACCAACAACTAATAAACAGTTATATTCGCCGTCTATGCAGCACTGCGCCCATCACCAGAGACAACAGATCTTAGGTCTCTTTTCCCGGTAATTTCACTAGCTACAGTGTCCTCATTTGGAAACCCAAAGTGCGTAACACTCATGTTTCACGGCACGATTTCTGGCACTGCGGTGGTACCTACCTCAACGACTCAGTATCGAGACTTACCTGCTAAAAAGTCTCATGACAGTAACTGATGATATACTGAGAGCTCATGGTGATAGATTTTCCGTAATCTATGAAATACTATACGGAGTCATTAATACCCAGCCAAGCGGTTCAACGAAAAATTTTTCATCTTGCTGGTTTCTTCTCAGTGGAAAACTACCTTCCGTACTAGTGGCAGCTTCATTTGTCATTCATAAGTGTTCTGTAATGACCTAAACTGAATAAACACTTTTCATTTTCATTTTTAATGACAATGGATTTAGTCATCGTCAGACTAAAACGGCCCACTGCAGGGCACAGGCCTTATTATAGCTATTGATTGAGATTGGGCAATAAGCCTCTATGTCTGCCCAATGATTGGGTGTAAATGACTACCATCCTTAGATTGTAGCCGGGGTCGACGGCGTAGCGTGCCCTCCGATGAGACAATCAGGACTCAGCCTGCAATGTTCTATGCAAAGTGTGAAAAATCAGTGTCTTTCTCTTTACGGACACCCAACAACGCAAGCAACGCACCGGTGCCACTTCTGGTGTCACCGTCGTTCATTGGCGGCAGAGATTATGAGCAGGGTATGCATAGTGAGTGCCACTTATCGCAAAATCAATAAATGAATTATATTTTTGTTCAAATGAGTGCTGTTGATGACAACAGATTGCCTGTGGTTTCAAATCTATAGAGGGAAATGGGCGAATATGTGGACGCATAGGGTATGCACTGTTTATTTGCATATATGGAGTGCACACCACTGATGGGCGGAGATGATCAGCTGACGGTGTCTCAAATAAGCAAGACATTTGTTCCCTATAACAAAAAAAAAACACAGCTATAATAAAAGCAATTACTGTGGTAGGATAAATAAAGATCAAAGTAAATTTTTCCCGCATTCTATCTCTATTAGATTTATACATTAATACTCATTAAACCTAATGGTAAGCTTACAAGCTCCTTGTAACCTTATTACAGTAAGCTAACAAGTATCTCTTGGAAAAATACTTCAAAGGGAGACTTCACGTATGAAAGCGTACATTTGATACTCTAAACGAATATAAAGCATCTATTTTTAGTTGAGGTATTTACACGTGTACAAATTGAGAGAGAAAGAAACATAATTATTAATAGAACACACAAGTAAAATCATCATCATCAGCTCACTATACGTCCCCACCGAGGGGCACGAGCCTAACCGTAAAGGGTGTATAGGACTTAGGCATCCACATGGGCCCAGTGCGAATGGGCTAACTTCACGCACAACTTGTGAATCTCTTTGTAGGCGGGCGCAGGTTTGCTCACGATGTTTTCCTGCATCGTAAGAAAATTCAGCTAAACGTACATACTGTTAGAATGTATTATTTATAAGTGTTATATTTGTATAGCTAGTTAAGAGTATCTCAATGACTACAGCCGCCACCACGCCATCGCGTACCGTACTGGTNTGTACACTTAACTTCATAACTGGGTGCATCCTACCAAATAACGAACAAGCTTTGTCAACCCTCCAATATGCATCGGATCAACACATGCAATTGTTGTCAAGTAGTCCAATATATTCTCAAATTACGTTAGAACTGAATTGAAGCGTCAAGAAGTGTATTTTTATATATAACTCAAACATATTTTTTATCTTAACCGCTACAGGGCACAGGTTTTTCCGCACAGCACCAACACTATGGGGAGATTGTACTGTGACCCACCACGTGGGCTCAATGTGGATTAGTGGGTGTTAATGACTACCATCAAAGGATTATAGCCGTAGTGGCATAACGTGCCCTCTGAAGCACGAAATCATCTTTCTTTTCGGAAATTAAGGTGTTTTAGCCCGTATTGTCCTAACCAAACTAGGGAAATTGCTCAAAGTGATGTTTCCCTGCGGGTCTCGAACCCAAAACCTCCGGGCTACGCAGCCGAACGCTGTGCCCACTAGACCATAGAGGCAGTTATATAACAATATATTGCATTGAAAAAAAATGTAAATTTTGAGTTAGGCGCTTTCTTTTGACGACACCATTCAAGACAAAGGGGCGATACATCAGAGTGACTTCATAACCGTGGAGCCATTCCATACATCAACGCAACGGAATTTACGTAACGACCCATTCGGAGGGGGTGCCTTCGACGTACTACGGTGCTCGGATGTTGTAAAAAAATGGGTTTAATATACAAGAATGTTACGGCAGAATTCATTGGATGATTCTCAGGTATAGTCATACAATTTTGTTAGACAGTGTTTTTAGGAACAAATAAAAAATATCCACTGACATTCGCACAGCGCCATCTGGCCCCAAGTTAAGCGTGAAGCCTTTATTATGGGGTTTTAACAACGGATAAACATATTTTTTGTAAATACCTACATATTATAACATAGAAACACCCAGACAATTAAAAACATACATGTTCATGTGTCGAACCCTTGGTGCAGCAGCCGACGTCTCAACCGCCAAAGGAACAAGTAACAGTTATTTTTAGAACAACAGATTCATCTCCGTACTCTTTTTAGTTTAAGATTATTTTGTAAATTAATTATTATGATATTGGGTTAGTGCTCTGCGCATGGGGGCAAAGAATTGGTTACAGGGGAATGGGAAAACAGTCAGAATTAAAATAAATATTTACATTAGGTAAAGAAGGGGGGTGAATAATACAAAATAAATGAAGAAATAACTCTCTCTCTATTTTATATTTGTACTAGCTTTTGCCTGCAGCTTCGGCCGCGTTGAATTCGTGATAACAAAATTATTCTGTTCCACATTCCTGGTAACGAAAACAGAATAATTTTAACACTGCAACACTGCTTCTTCTTTTTCTTTTTTAAGGCTTTAAGGGCCGATTTGCAAAAACTTCAAGCAAGCAAGATTTATTGTTCATGACAAATAGCCATCAAACTTATTTTTAGCTTTCTACCTTGTAAACTGTTTATAGGACGTTTGTATTTTTAACATAGCGCTATCTATTGAATACTTACTTAACCCAGTTAACAGATAATTGTAATAATGACAAATAATTTTCTTTAGTAGACAAATAATTTGCAGTAAAATAATATTGTGGCTATAAATTGAGATGTAAGCTATCCTATCTTTCAAGTTGGATCAAAATGCACACGGAATGCAAATCAAATTTAAAATCGGTTTAGTAGTTTAGGAGTCCATCGCGGACAAACACGTGACACGAAATATTTTATATATAAATATGATAATTTGCATTAGTTTATGCATTTGGGTGTCTTCAAGTCGAGAGTAAATAGGTTTATTCTAGATTAGCGTGATTCATCCTAGACATCGTCGATGTTTAGGATGAAGAACACCAGACAAGGCGTAGTCAAACGTTGGCCTTTAATGTAATGTAAAAAAAGTTTTTAGCCCAATCTTCCCACCATAAGTTCGTTTCAATAGCCTATTAGGTTTTCATCACATTATTATAATTTTTTAGCGTCGGTAGCTCAATGTTGTGGACTTTCGCCTTCCTACCGGGAGGGCTGAGGTTCAAATCCCGCCACGTACCCGACGTAGATGTGTTTTCGAATTTTTGAAATTATGTGTACGTTAATCTGATGCTCTTAAAATGCAGGAAAGCATCGTAAGGAAACCTGCGCACGCCTGCGAGGAAATTCAAAGGTTGTGCGTAAAGTCGGCCAACCAGCACTGGGCCCTCGTGGACGACTAAGGCCTAAACACCCTTTACGGGTAGGCTCGTATCCCTCGGTGGGGACGTTTAATAAGCTGATGATGATTATATTTTTTATTGATTCACGTTATGTGGGAAGGCCTATGCTCTGCAGATGGACACTATAGCCTGTGTGACTGATTTTGCTCGCTCTAATCCATTGCAGGTGTAACATAGGTCACCCCCATTCTGCGCCATATATCCTAGTTCTCCGCTTCCTTATTCAGCCTCCACTAGCCACCATCCGTAAGCCGTCGGTAAATCGGATCGGAGGGCGTCTTGCCCTACGCTTGCTTGATTTATTGGTACTAAATTTTAACATTTTATTGAATGGGCGTTATGGAGGCAGGCCAAAGATAATTTCATCAATTGTAATTTGTTAAATAACATAAAATACTGTAATTGCAGTAGTGAGTTTGATAGTTTTGGCTTTTTTTAGTGCCTGACGTGCCAGCAAAACATTTACGCTCATCGCGCAAAAGACTTAGCGCGTTACGACTGTGCCGCACTAAATCATGATACGGCCCAACAAGAAAACGTCTCCGTCAACCTTTGAGTTAGCAGAAAGCGCCCATTTGCGTTGAGTGCGACAAAGATGTAAGGGCAAAACGGTTGGATTTTTCCACGTAAAGGCACTCATGTAAGTACCACAACACGGGGGTACTCGACGGGAGGTTTCATAAGATTGCACTGTTGAAATATTGCCGAGGTCCGCGGGGTGAGCCCTTTGCGGATTTATACGCCTCCCACGATAATGTATGGATCAGTATGAAATGTAAGCTCAGGAAGTGAAGAATGTAGCTCAGCAATATGTCTTTAGTAATGCGATATATTTGGAAAAGTCATACTGACGTTGGACGCACAAAAAGTAGGCAAGTAAATATTTGTTTAATACTCAATATAATACAAAAATTCCGGGCATCACAAAAAAATACAATAGAAATTCTCATTATTCTTAATTATAAAAAATCAGTATCACTGAAAAATAACATGCTGGTTAAATGAATACTATGCAATGTTTATGTTGGAATAATTTTTGTTTAGTTGTCCAAACATATTATTTTTGTTAGTTTAATTAATGTGATATGTTTTTTTGATGCAAATTAATTATGTATCTATCATACAGATTGTGATATAATTATATTGATTTTAAGATGCCTGCTATGAATTTGAGGTCTCTTTTTTTATATTTATTATCATTACCACCAAATTTATCTGCTGTTGAACGAAGGCCTCCTTTCATGTTTGCCAGTTGACACCCATCTGCAACCCGCCGCCTTTACTAAGTCATCGGTCCATTTGTGTCAGCCTACGCTTTTCCCGTTACGTGGCCATCACTCAAGAACTTTTCCGCCTCATCGGCCATCGGTTCTACGCACTATGTGCCCTGCCCACTGTCACTTCAACTTGCTAATCCTGTGGGCAATGACATAAAAAGTATAGATTCGTGATATGCTCACAAAACAATCGAAAAAAGTGTTCCGAATGCAGCGACAGCACACATACCTAAATTTCGAATGAGCGTTCATTTACCTTACCAAAAGCCTATAAACTGTATTCTCTTTTGCGGTTCGTTTTTGAAGCACGGGTGGCGTATCTACCTTTATATATACAGAATATCATTGTCTGTGGGCGGTGTCGGTCAGCCTAGTTCTCCTACGAACGTCATCGTTCCGGATTTTATCGGGTAGGGAAGCACCTGACGTTATCTTAGAATTCATATGTTTTCATTGATCTGCTATCATTGTCGAAAAAGTTATTTGAAATAAGGGCACAAAGGAAAATTGATATTTAAGCCGTAACAATACTGTGCTGAAAAAAATTTCATTTCGTTCATACATATAATAGAATTTGTAAATAGAATAATCGCGGTTAGCTTGTTACAGATCCAATAATGGGCTGTGACAGTAATCGAGGTACGTCTGGAAACCCTAAAAGGCGTCCTAGACGCGTGACGACACAAAGGTTATACCAATGTGACTCCGAATGCAATCCCTTTTCTATATTAGTTATTTGTGACGTGCGAGCCTTTGTTAGCTTAGGAATTGTGAAAGAAATATTTTGTGTCTAACTCACGTTAAAAGAATGTTAAGGGGAAGCTGACTGAAACATTGTATCTTTGTTTTGTACTTTTCTATGACATTAAATAAATATATATGTCTACTGACATACGCAAAGCGCCATCTAGACTTAAACGAAGCCTCTAATATGGATACTAAACAACGGATAAACATACTCATATACTCTTCTTCGTAAATCAATACATAGAAAATACCCAGACATGTTCATGCACCACAAATTATTGTACTGCCCGGGGATCGAACCCGGTACCCTTGGTGTAATAGCTGACGTCTCAACCATTACACCGGATGGATCATCAAATGTCATTACAACACTAAGACCCGTATTCTGAATCGAGACTCAGGCGTTGACCTTTACTTAAATAGAGTAAGAAAGGGATGTCGCTATGTATCGTATATAGCGCTATCCTTTATATTTTTATTTAAGTAGAAATCAACGCCTGTTTCGTTTCAGAATACGGGCCTAAGTTGTGTGGTTATATTAAAACGTTTGCACTGTTATGACCTTTTTTAATTTAGGTATTTGTTCTTTACGGCACTTACAATAGGGATGCTAATAGGATGGCAAGGTAATTAAAACTTATAATGATGTTGTTCCTTTGGCTTTGTATTGACGACTACTGAGTGAAATAACAATGTTTAAGATTTTATACAAGTTGAACTAACAGTATTCTTATTCAACCTATCGCAGTCCACTCTGGACATAGGTCTCCCCCATTTTGCGCCACATATCCCGGTCCTCCGCTTTTCTCATTCAGCCTCCACCAGCGACCTTTCGCAAGTCGTCGGTCCATCGGCCTGGAGGGCATCCTACGCTACGCTTGCCGAGACGCGGCAAGTGTACTCGTAGGTAGGATGTCTTTAGGTTCATGATATTGAGTTGTAGCGAATTACTTATATGATAAGCGTTTAAGAACATTCCTTTTCACCCGGACAACATCTTTTTGTATCTATAACTAGCTTTTGCGTGCGACTTCGTCCGCGTGGAATAGTCACTTTGGTCTAACGCTCTCTCCGCTACTTCGTTTCTATAGGTGAGTTAAAACTGTGATATCTCATAAGATATTAATTTAAGTTGAATGATGTAAAGATCAATTTAGTTAAGGAAAAATACTTGTGATAAATAAAGTATTTATTTGGATAAGGATTAAAATCATATTTATGAAAACACCTTTGCTAATAATGCATTATTTTTGAAATTTTTTTTAGCAAAAAATATGTTATAGGGACCGAACCTTAAAAGATAGACGCGTTTAAACGATATGGTGTCACGGAGTTTTTTGTAGACCTTTAAAAGTAGAACAATACTCTCATACATGACTTTTGTGAAACTTTCTTACATACATACTACGGATACTTTATGAAACTAAAGTTCATATTAATAATATTATCCTTGTTTTATAGAGCAGTGGCTTCATGTGTGGACTGTTGCCCTCCTACCGGGAGGCTGAGGTTCAAATCCCGTCAACTACCAAATCGAATTTTCGAAATTAATATACATTATCCTACGCTCTTACGGTGATGGAAAACATCGTGAGGAAACCTGCACACGCCTGCGAAGAGATACAAAGGTTGTGCGTGAAGTCGTCCTCGGTGGGGACGATTAATGAGCTGATGATGATGATGATCTTAGTTATGTTGGTTTTTAAACCTATAAGCAATCTGACCTCGTGGTTATTTTTTCCTCCAATAGCTATTTTGTATGGAAAGACATGATCGTCAGTATAATCGTTTAATATTGTCGTAATGTTAATTAAACGTTAGGCAAATAAGCAAGAGAAAGATTACGCATTCAAACTGATACTTTGAATGAGTAATCTTCCTTGTTTTCACACAGCGCCATTTTGCCCCAAGTAAGCGTGAAGCATGAAGTATAGGTACTAAATACAAATTTATAACTTTTTATTGTAAATATATCATATAAACACCCGGACCAATTCAAACAGCATGTTCCTGCACAAAAATGTTTGTACTGCACGGGACTCGATCCCGGAACCCTTTGTGTTGCAGCCGACGTCTCAACAATTACACCAAATGGGTCGTCAAATTTAGACTTAACGACCATGACCCGTAGAATAAAGTCATCTAAATAATCGATTGCCTAATCCTCTGCTATTCCAAGAGCGCAAGTCTCGGCTAACCATTCCCCAATAATTTACCCTAGACTGTCTAGACCCCAGATTTGTGATTGTTGACCTCAAAATGGGCGAACAAACTAATTTGTGGCTGAAAGCATCTGCCGCCATTATCGCTAAAATACTACGCGAGAAAACGGTAATGGTGTCTACTAAAGTCGAGCTTTTTTCACAAGCGTAAGCTTTCTTCTTGGATTTTAGATTTAAGCCGTAGGCCTTGTTAATTGATTTATTAAGTGAACATGGTCAGTTCGCTCACCGGAAATGATACGTCTGACCTTGTCAGATGCAGTGTTGAAGGAAGTTAATAGTAGAATGTCGTTATATTCCGTCAACACTGCCTTTCGCTCGTCACCTGAGACGACAGATTTTAGGTATCTCGCGCCCGGTAATTTTACTAGTTACAGTGCCCTCATCCCGAAACTCAGCAGTGCAATACATAAATCGATATCATACAGTATCGGATAAAGATGTGTGGTCTTGCACTTAGTGTTCCAGTTACAAAATTTTGTAATAAATTATTGTAAAGCTTTGTGTCGGTAAATGACAAAACTCTGTAACCATTGATATAAAAAGATTAAAAGAGTAACTCGAGTTTCTTGCCGGCTCTTCTCGAAGATCCTACTTATTCCGAACCGGTGGTTGAGTCACAAAAAATATGATAATAATAACAATTGACGATTCTGAAGTATCTGTAACAGATTTATTTGAAAAAGATTTTTTCTTTCTTTCTATAACTAGCTTTGCCCCGCTGTATAAGATATGCTCCCGCATTAAACAACCTTAAAGCCCTACGTGAAGTCACGTTAAGCGCGCAGGTCACGAGACGCGGACGTCGTGCTGTTTAACATTACTTAATTTTTCTAAATAAAAAGGCTTATTCGATAATTAAAGAAGACTAAGTTTTTCCTTATCAGCACCAACATAAGCTACTTGCCAGAAAATTCCCGTCCAAATCTGTCCAGCCGTTTCAGAGATTACATGAAACAAACACACAGATAAAGATTTTAAATTTGTTATGTTCGCGTATGTACCGTATATATTAAGACAAAAAAAAGGTTATTTGAATATTACAATCAGACATTCCAAATTTATTTATATGTATAGGTGAGTTCTCTTATGGTGCTACTAATTATTAAAATCTACCATAAAACAGAATGAATGAGTGCAATATTTTGTAATTGAGATACAATAACGATCCTAATTTAGGTCATGGGACCCGTCACATTCCGATCCGGAGGGCGAGAGTTCAATTCCCGCCACGTACCAATGTGTTTTCGAATTTTCGAAATCGTAATCCGACGCTCTTACGGTGAAGGGAAACAACGTAAAAGAACCTGCGCACGCCTGCGAAGAGATTCAAAGGTTGTGCGTGCAGTCGTCCAACCCGCACTGGGCCCGCGTGGACGACTAAGGCCTATACACCGTACACGGGTAGGCTCGTGCCCCTCGATGGGGTCGTCTAATGGGCTGTGATGGGTTCATGAAATGCGGTGATACCTACCGAAACTCAGTACGAGTCAGCCAGTTGTGATTGTTGACCTCAAACGGGTGAAGAAACTAATTTGTGGCTGAAAGCATCTGCCGCCATTACCGCTAAAATACGATGCGAGAAAACGGTAATGGTGCTAAGTTGAGCTTCTTGCTCGAGTTTATTACAATCTCACGGATTTCACTAGGGTTTTGAATTTGTTTATACTGACTTAGGTCTTGGTGCTTTTGATGAAGTATGTGAGAAAGTTGATTAGATAAATGAATATCCACCGATAATTCACATTGGGCCATTTAACAACTAAGTATCTAATCTAGAATATAGGTAGTGAATAAATAAATATAAAGATGTATTTTTCCACCAGCTTTTTTACTTGAAATACATCATCATCATCAGCTCATTAAACGTCCCCACCGAAGGGCACGAGCCTATCCGTATAGGGTGATTAGGCCTTAGTCGTCCACGCAGGCCCAGTGCGGATTGGACGACTTCACACACAACCTTCGAATCTCTTCGCAGGCTTGCATGAAGGTTTCCTCACGATGTTTTCCTTCACCGTAAGAGCGTCGGATAACGTACATATATTTTCGAAAATTCGAAAATACATTGGTACGGTCGGGATTTGAACCTCAGCCCTCCCGGTAGGAAGGCTACTACCGGGAGGGCTTAAAATACATTTATGGAAAAATTGTATTTGCCTTTTAAAAGTTTAAAAGAGTGACTATCGAGTTTCTTGCCGACTCTTCTCGAAGATCCTACTTATTCCAAACCGGTGGTAGAATTATAAAAAGTATAATAATAACAATTGACGATTGATAAATATCTGTAACTGATTTATTTGAATAAAGTTTTTTGTTTGTTTGTTTGTTTGATATTTTTTCATTCATCATCAGCCTACTCCTGTCCACTGCTGAACATAGGCCTCACCAACAGCTCGCCACATATATCTGTCTACCGTTTTCCGATGCCAACTGTTACCGGCCGTTTTACGGATGTCATCATTCCATCTTGTTGGAGGTCGCCCCACGCTACGCTTTCCAAGACGCGGTCTCCACTCTAGAACACGCTTGCCCCAACGGTTGTCGGTTCTGCCAGTCCAGCCCACTGCCACTTCAACTTCTTTATTCTTTGGGCTTTTTTATATATTTTTTCATGTCCTACTTACTTAAGCATTCGATTGTTGTGTAGAGGATATTATAATTATGTTTTCAGCAAATCTGTTCTTGAACCAACAATACGTTTTTGGTTCAAACAAATAGAATTCTGATACGTCCAGACAGACAAACAAATACAGTGCAGAAAAAAGGCTGAGGCTTTTAGCGTTTGTAAATAAAAAATGCATCACCATCGCCGGCTATATTTGAAGCGTTGGATCGAGAGCTCTCGGTGCGCGATCAACACAGCGCGTGTGCAAACATAGCGCCGTTCAAACAGTCTTGCTGCTAAGGGCTCTGGGCTAATTAATTAATCCAAACTCATATTACAATATAATATTATATGCGAAAGTATGTCTGTTTGTCCATCTTGCACGGTGAAATGGAGAGACGAATAAAGTTGAAGGGATGGAGAGTGAAATAGGCTACTTTTTGTTTATTTTGTACTCCCCACTTCACTAAAATAGAGGTGGAAGTTTGTATGGAGTATTGCGCAATTTTTTAGTTCTCTTTCCAACTCACTACTGGTGTTGGCCACAGATGGCCTTTACAGGTTCACCGGGCAATTGGTGAGCGCTGATGGCGCTCAGCCTTAATAATTTTAATTAGAAAGGTAAAAATTGGTATAAAGGACTATTTGTCACAAACAAAGAACCTTGCATATTTCATTCGAAAATCAACCTCCGGGGATGAAGAGTGACATAGGATACTTTTTGTTTTATTCGTACTGCCTACTTCCTTAAAAGAGGGGGGAAATTTAATATAGGTAGGACTTATCACAGCTTTCAAGTTAGGAAGTTAAAAATCGATGTTCATCATCATCATCAGCTCATTAAACGTCCCCACCGAGGGGCACGAGCCTACCCGTATAGGGTGATTAGGCCTTAGTCGTCCACGCGGGCCCAGTGCGGATTGGACGACTTCACACACAACCTTCGAATCTCTTCGCAGGCGTGCATGAAGGTTTCCTCACGATGTTTTACTTCACCGTAAGAATCGATGTTAATCTTATAAAAATATAAAAAATATTCTTTTTTCGTTACCAGGAGAGGGGAACCGTGTTACTCCAAAGAAGCGAGCAAAGCCGCCGGCGAAAGCAAGTATTGCCCGTATTTGTTAAGCAATCTAATTATGCTTTGATTGATGATAAACAATTTGTGTTTGCGTATAATTGGTGGATACCGATTAAGTGTGCTTGAATTATGTGGGCGTAATGGACTTGGTTTGCTAAGTGGTACTTCTTGCCAGTCGTTTATTTATTGATCGAGGCTTTATTTTAGTGTATGAATAAGAAATAGAGTTTTACTTAATGTCAGGATGCACTATGGGGGATGATATAATCTTTGAGGTAATAGGGATGATGACAATTTTTTTTCCTGTTATTATATCGATGGACCGCATAATAATAGAAACATTGGTAAAAAAATACTCCGTTAACATTAAAACTCACAGAGATTTTTTAATTCTAAAAACACATTAATGGATTATCCCAAAAACGGTTCATACAAATGGCTACCTAGTTATGACGTCACGCATCAGTAATTAGTACGCATAGTTTGTGAATTTTGTACTACAACTATATTAAATGTTGCGTTTACTAAAACGGTTTCATAGCAAATTGCTTTAAATTGTATGTGTTATCTTTTGTTAACAAATTTTTGACAATTAATGTACTTTGAAAAATGGACTTGCCCATCTAACTTTGAAGACTAATAAAATTCAAAAACATGAGTTTTCGAGCTGAGAGTAAGTACATCGTTATATTTAACCCAGATTTGTAATAATATGAAATAGTTCTTACGATTTCAGGACCCAGTCATGATGCCTATTGTGGACATATATTTTGTCACAATGGATTGCCGACAATATTAATTTTATTAATTTCGTTTATTTATTTTTCATTGATTGAGTTCGTTTCTAAGCTTTGATTACATTTTTTCAGATGTATTTTTTTGGAGCAGACGAGTTCTGGAGTGGAGACCGCGTCTTGGCAAGCGTAGCGTAGGACGCCCTCCGGCCCGATGGATCGACGACTTGCGAAAGGTCGCTGGTGGAAGCTGGATGAGAAAGGCGGAGGACCGGGATGTCTGGCGCAAAATGGGGAGACCTATGTCCAGCAGTGGACTGCAATAGGTTGAAGAAAGAGAGAGAGAGTTCTGGAGTGGAAACCGTGTATTATTGGCAAGTGTAGCGTAGGACGCCCTCCGGCCCGATGGACCGACGACTTACGAACGGTCGCTGGTGGAAGCTGGATAAGAAAGACGGAGGACCGGGATATCTGGCGCAAAATGGGGGAGACCTATGTCCAGCAGCGGACTGCGATAGGTGAAG
>PQWD01010000.1:0-134027 GCA_019425675.1 Leucinodes orbonalis | reverse complement strand
TTATGTTATTTAAAGACCTAAACTGAATAAACCTACTATCCACAGATACTATGTAGATATTATATGATTTTTAGGTTTGCTATTTTTTTCTATTGAACAGGAGGCAAACGAGCATACGGTTCACCTGATGGTAAGGTGATGGATGGTATGGTGACACCGCCGCACATGAAGATTTGCAGGAATATTCTTGCCTTTAAACTTTTTTGAAGTCTTTATTTTTCAATCATCATGTTTGTATAAATAATCAATAATATAAATAAGTACTAATTAAATTTTGGTGTATTAGGCGATTGATTGTTTTTAAATATCATGCTGATTTAATTTTTAGTTAATTTCCCTGTATTTTTTAATTTTTTAGACGTTATAGAACCGATGGATGTATGTGCACTCTACCTCAGGATCCCAAACAAATGCATGACACTGCATTTTATACAAAAGCAACGTATTTCCAGCGCACCGCATCCAACGCACTACAAATTCGATTGCACACCGTAAAATAAACGCGGTGAGGCTTGCGTTAAGCTGTACAAACGCTGTCCGTAGGGTTGCTACCAGAATGTACGACTGAAGTTATATTTTTATCCCACGATAGTGTAGGGATTTTCCATATATCGCAAGTGTTTCGGAAGGCAGGTTGGCCCCGGATACTATCAAAAATGGTTACAATACTAATATACTATCGGTCACCCAGCAGACGTGTCAGCAGCAGTCTCAGGTGACGGGCGAAGGACAGTGTTCGTGGAAAATAATCAGAGGTCCAGTTATTGATTCCCACCAACACTGCAACTGTCCTGATGTGGCGTATCAGTCACTACTAGGTTAGCCAACTGATAGTCCCATTTTGATCATAATTCTTGAAAATTTTTCTTCTTCTTCTCTCTTCAACGTGTTGCAGTTTACCGCTGGAAATAAATCTCCTCACGATAGTGTAGGGATTTTCATAATTTCCATATTTGATAGTACTTACTCATAAAAGATAGGCCAGATATCCCGGTCTTCTGCTTACCACCACACCACAATCTCTCCAATATTTCATGTCATACATATTACCTAATATTTTAGTGTCCTATTCTGTATAGTGCATCGTCCGGTTTCTGTATGCACTTTTAATAAACGCCGGCTCTCCTTTCCGGATTTCATTTCGATGTACAGCCTACATTCCGAGCTGTAGTGCTGTCGAATACAATCCGCTGCATAATAGATTCCCTGTATGCAGCTAGGGCTGTCTCAGAGTATTAACAATCATGTATTAAGTGTACAGATTCAAAACTACTGGTCTCTATCTCTCTCTTCAACCTATCGCAGTCCACTGCTGGACAAGGGTCTCCCCCATTTTGCGCCAGACGTCCCGGTCCTCCGCTATTCTCTTCCAGCCTCCACCAGCGACCTTTCGCAAGTCATCGGTCCATTTGGTCGGAGCGCATCCTACGTTACGCTTGCCAAGACGCGGTTTACTCACAACCTTTTCTTTGCTTCAAAAATCAGAGACAAGGTTTAGGCGCGTGATATCACACGTACTGAGGACCCAGATTTATACCTGGTAATAACTAGCTACAATGCCCTCATACCGTAACACAAAAGTGCAAAACACTCCTACTTTATCCCAGTGGTACCTAGACGACTCACTATCGAGTCTACCATCGTTCGCCAGCAGTGGCGTGGATTTATTGCCCGGTGAAGCTGTAAGGGCCATCTGCGGCCAACAGCAGTTGTCAGTTCGAAAAAAACGCCATATATGCTAATAAGCAGTGCATACGCTGTGCGTGCTAACCGGAAAATTGCCAACACATTAAACCATCATCGTCATAAATGATTTCCACTTATTCGCCCATTTTCCTCTACATATTGAAATCTGTGATCTGCTGTCAACAACAGCACTTAATTTGACAAAAAAAGTTTTTATTGTTTTTCGACGAGTGTCGCTTACTTTGCATGCCCTACTATTAGTCAAAGCCAAAGTCAAAATTCATTCATTCAAATTAGGCTTACAAAAAGTACTTATGAACATAACCTCTGTTCACACAATTGTTCGCCAGGTTGTAGCAGCTTGCTCTGTGTTCTCGAAATCGAAAGGTTTAAAAGGGCTTCTGATAAATCACAAAACAAATTAACAATTAACGGGCACCACCCCTGTATGAAGTGGGGTAGTAAAATTTGGAGAGCGTGCGGTTTCGAGTGAAATACGGGCCGCGACACGCAATGGGTACCTGCAGATTTACAATGATAGTGATGTGAAATAGGGATGCATTGTGAAACCTCATAATGCTAATTTTCTTCTTATCGAGTCGATATGGATACACACAGTTACCATATTTACATACAGTTAAATATGGTAATGTGACTAATATCCAGAGGTCCCGGAAACCGAAAGAAGATGGACAGTAAGAAGATGTGACTTATGAACTAGTTTTTTGATACACAATTCGATAAGTAAATATCTACAGACGTTTACCTATAGAATAACACAGCGCCATCTCATTTTATTATAAGCAATGAGCTTGTACTATGGGTACTAACAACTTAACACTAGCCTAAGCTTAGTTTAGTATTTTAATCGTTTTTTATTATATTTTTTGACGTTCATAAGTGCTTTTTGTAAGCCTAATTTGAAATAAATGTTTTTGACTTTGACTTTGACTAAAATGCTACAATACACAGGGCTACCCGCACAGTATACGATTTATGAAAAGTATGAGTTGGCGCGATACCCACCACGCGGGCCTGATGCGGTTTTGTAGCTGTTAAAGACTACCATACTAAGATTATAGCCTGGATTGAAGCCTGCCAAACGAAGCACGGAATCATCGTTCAAGAATGAACGTCACAAAACGGACAAAGAATAGCAAACAGCTTATAAAATGTTTGTCATAAAAAAAAACAACTGACATACGCATAGCGCCATCTTGTCCCAAACTAAGCATTTGGCGTGTAATATGAGTACTAAACATCGGATATATATATATTTTTTTGGTTAATATAGTATGTTTACATACATATTATTGTCTCGAACATAACACGCGCGTAGACAGTAGATTCATGTATTGTGTGATTTGAGTTTCCACCCGTGCTACGTACGACCACTTATACATAGAACACACACAGACCAATTCAAACAGACATGTCCATGCACACAAATGTTTGTACTGCCCGGGGACCGAACCCGGAATCCTTGGTGTAAGAGCCGTAGTCTCATTATACCAAATGGGTCGTCACATAAAACATGAAAAAGAACGGGTACTTAACCATTTTTATTATAATATATTCTTGAAAGTTCAAGAAACACGGACGCAGACATTGAGCCGGTAAATCTCGACCGTAGAGCGGCTAACTAGTAACTTTAGCAAAACGACGACTCCTCAACAGTGTTATGAGTAGTGCTGCCAGGTGTCCCGATTTGCGCGTGACGTTCCGATTTTTAGGGATCTGAGAATGCGATCAGGACGCTAAATGTCCCGATTAATTAAATTTTCAAAGGATTCATTAAAAATATATATATTTATAAAAGTATAGATTCGTGATATGCTCACAAAACAACCGAAAAAAGTGTTTCGAATGCAGCGACAGCACACATACACATTTATTTCGAAAGACAGTATATTTGCCTACAACTATATTCTCTTTGGCGGTTCGTTTTCGAGGCACAGGTGGCGTATCTACCTATATTTATACATAACTTTTACTAATTACATCACTGTCAAATTCAAAATGGCTCGTCAACAGCGTCACATCACATTTTTTATTGTTACCAGTCCCGATCTAAAACCTCAAATCCCGATTTTTTGACCTCGTGTCCCGTTTATAACAAATTGAAACTGGAAACACTAGTTATGAGTGAGCTAAAAACTGTGGAAGTTCCGAAGTAAGTTAGGACCAACTAAGCCGCGGTGTGGTCGCGGAGTGAAGAATCACGATCCGCACTTTGAATACTTCCTGACTTGAAATTGCTGACATAATACTTAGTTTTCACGACCCATGTGGTGTAATGTCGTCGGTGGCACAATGGTGTGGACTGATGCACTTATACCTGGAGGGCTAAGGTTCAAATCCCGCCACGTACCAATGTGTTTTCGAATTTTCGAAATTATGTGTACGTTGTCCGACGCTCTTACGGTGAAGGATAACATCGTGAGGAAACCTGCGCACGCCTGCGAAGAGATTCAAAGGTTGTGCGTGAAGTCGTTCAAGCCGCACTGGGCCCGCGTGGCTAGTCGTCCACTATGGCCTATACGCTATATGGGTATGCTCGTGCCCCTCGGTGGGGAAGTTTAATGATGATGATGTGGTGTAATTGGTTGAGATTTGGCGTCTACACCAAAGGGTTTGATTCCCGAACTAATAATATTGGTATGTGGAGGGATTTGAACCTGCTACTTCCGGAGTGTAAGGCAACAGTCTTTAATGAGCCGCTGACGGTCTTCAGCAGTATTCCTTTAAAATATACCACAAAGAATGCGTGTCACCACACACTGCATGCTTGTATGCATGCGTTCTAGTGCACTGGCAGACGCAGCGATGTAGGTCAACAAGGAACAATTCAGTCGAGCGCCGAAACTTGCAGTCAATATCTTTATATATAAATGAAATCGGGTTGTCTGTTTGTAATATTGAGATAACCGTTTTTTACTACATGCGTATAATTATATTGACGGTACATACTAAATAACATTTTTTAAAAATGAAAGTTTCTGTTTCAGGTAATTTCTAAAACGGCTGGACTGATTTTGACGGGACTTTTTTTGGCAGGTAGCTGATGTGATAAAAAAAATGTAGGCTACTTTTAGTTTAAACGACATTTTATTTTAGTAATATAAAGTTGACCTGGTTACCTTAACCAGCGGGTAGCAGATGGATGTCAACTGCTAGGGATCAGCCCGCCTGGAAATCATTAAGCCTTTGTTCAGCAGTGGACAGCTTAGGCTGTGATGATGATGATATAATATGTTGTACCGTAATTGTTGTATACTTACGAACATACTTACGAAGCGATTTTAATAGTTACTACGGGAAAATATGCTATATCGCAAGAAACACCGCAAGGCACAGCTAGTCTAGAATACAGCTGGAATCGTTTTCCCGCTGACAAATCGCCTCGTAGATTCTATTTGTGCGAGATTGGGTTTTGATTTTTGACCTAGATCTTGATTAGGATTCCGGTCTAGTTGTAGAGTCCGTTTACTGAGATGACTATATCCGAATATGTTTCTCTCTCTCTCTCTTCAACCTATTGCAGTCCACTGCTGGACATAGGTCTCCCCCATTTTGCGCCAGACATCCCGGTCCTCCGCCTTTCTTATCCAGCTTCCACCAGCGACCTTTCGCAAGTCGTCGGTCCATCGGGCCGGAGGGCGTCCTACGCTACGCTTGCCAAGACGTGGTCTCCACTCCAGAACTCGTCTGCTCCAACGGCCATCGGTTCTGCGACATACGTCACCAGCCCACTGCCACTTCAACTTGCTGATCCGGCGGGCTATGTCGGTAACTTTAGTTCTCTTAGAAATTAAATCATTTTTAATCTTATCCCTAAGAGAGACTCCAAATATGTTTATGAAATTAAAATTTATGTACAGTGATTTTATAACTTGTACATAAGTATAACATGATAATACATTTGTTTATTAATATATGTAAACATTAGTGTTTTTTTAACTAATAAAATCTATTTAAAATTAAAAATTAAGTACAAAAATGTTATAAACAAACATTAGTATTTTGTTTCATCATCATCAGCTCATTGAACGTCCCTACCGAGGCGCACGAGCCTACCCGTAAGGGTGTTTAGGCCTTAGTCGTCCACGCGGGCCCTGTGCGGATTGGACGACTTCACGCACAACCTTTGAATCTCTTCGCTGACGTGAACAGGTTTCCTCACAATATTTTCCTTCACCGTGAGAGCGTCGGATAACGTATTTCGAAAATTTGAAAACAAATTGGTACGTGGCGGGATTTGAACCTCAGCCCTCCCGGTAGGAGGGAAATAGTCCACACCATTGAGCCACCGACACAGTATTTTGTTTACTAATAATGAATTAACATCACATTGTAGATCAATGATATCCTGTATATATTATAATGGTAGATACGCCACCCGTGCATCAAAAACGAACCGCCGAAGAGAGTACAGTTTGTACTCTTTTGTTTAGGTTAACAAGTTCGAAATTCGAAATATGTGTATGTGTGCTGTCACTGCATTCGGAACACTTTTTTCGATTGTTTTGCGAGCATATCACGAATCCATACTTTTTCACATCATTGATGTAGATAGCAAATATTGGACGCGTTGGGGCGCATTTTTACAAATGAGAAATTTCTCAAATTCTACTTCGAAACATGAAGCTTACCTCAATAATGACTTGAAAGAGTTAATGCACAAGTAATAATAAAACGTGCTTAATTTTAAACCTCTTTCAGTTTTCTAAGGATTCTCGTCTACAAATATAACGTCAAAAGGTGTAAGAACAAACCTCCTCGTGGCATAACTAGACATGTTCCAGCTTAGTGTGCAGTTTTTGTTCGTATTCGGTAAGGGAAGATCCTGTGATTTTTAGAGAAAATGCTATGTTGACGTATGACTGGAGGTGCTTGACTTACTCAGCTACATAATAGTGGTGTTAAATAATTATTTTCTTCAATATTTGACTTATGTTGTTAAATTTATATTAGACTTCTTTTAGACTTTTTTTTACATTATCTAAAAGTTCTGCAATTTGTCAGTACTCTTACTAAGAAACGTGTCAGGAACGTCAAATACAGGATTTCCATAATTTGGAGTCCACTCGCTAACAAACGCATGCTCTTTGTTTTCCCCTGTTCGTTTATAAAATTATTAAAGTGTTTAAAACAATTAGAAAAAAATATGTTTAGCATACGCTTGTTTCAGTCTTTTCTTCACTTAGATGTGTGGATTATTCGCTAAATATACGTGGATAACGGTGTTGGTTTTTACATTTACCTGTACTACAAATGTACTTTGTAAACCTACAATGTGTAAGTGTTTGTTATTTTATTCCGAATAAATACAATAAAATAAAATTGTTCATTAAATTATTTCAGCAAATTTAAATAAAAATTAATTATGTCATATAACTCACAAATTAAAGACTTTGTGTTAACGCCTTAAATGATAAAGCAAAACCGCAAAAAGTGGAGTCCCAGTAAGACGTTACCCTTAGGTGAAAGACAGTTTCTCACAAGAAACGAAAGCCAGCTCGTCAGTGAGGTTACTGACGCCACGACTGTTTGATTCTCGAAGAGGAGTCTTGTAAAAACATTCAAAGAGAATACAGAGACGAAATTTATATTTCGAATCGCTGAAATGATGTGTATTAGTTTTTTTATGTTTTAAGTGATACGCCTGGCCATGACAGAGCGGTATTAAAGGAGACCAACAACTGATATACAGTTATTTTTCTCCGTCAATGCCGCACTGCGCCCGACACCAGAGACAACATATGTTAGATCTCTTATAACCGGTAATTTTACAAGCTACAGCCCCCTCATCCCAAACCACAAAAGTGCATAACACTTCTGTTTCACGGGACTATATCTGGCACTGCGGTTGTACCTACCTAGACGACTCAGTATCGAGTCTACCACCTGGTTAAAGTCAACACAATTAACTGAAATACTATTGAATGTCTTGGTTCGTTAATGAAGCATTAATGAGAAATGACAAGAACAAGTTTTAACTGCAAAGGTATTTTATTATAATTTTTGGTGCCATACATGTGGGATTGTTAGAATTAAAGGCGGTTCACGTTTTCAAACTTATATTTGCTTAAAAGAGTATAATATAATTTAATCACGTCTTAGTTCGTCATATCATCCATATTCTATTTCTGACTCCTCGCTCCCTTATATATTATTTCACTCACTCACTCGTTGACTTCACACGTTCCATTTCACATTATGATAGTTAACAATAGCATCCCACATACATATAATAATTGTGCTCATAAGGGCTGTCTTTGAGGCTGGCTTACCTCTTGTTTATGTATGGTCCCCTAGTACTTTTTTCCAAATCATTTTAATATTCCTAAGAGTAAGTAATACTCATGTAAAGTGCTTGCCATGGGAATATTACAATATGGTTATTGTAGAGTTGATTAAGTTATAAGTTTTATTAGCGGTGACGAGTGGGTTTTTTTAAATTAATTCCCACTCGTCAATGGGGGGGACAAAGCTAGGGGTGACGAGCGGGAACTACCCTACGTATCTTGTGTCATGTCATTTAAATTTAACTGAAGCAAGATATCACTGTTTCACTACATGTATCTTGAATCAAAAAATATTAACTTAAAATTAAATACAATAATTGATCTAATAACACGTTCCTTTCCATTTTACTTTACCGTATGTTTCCAAGGCACAATCACCGGCATGCCAAGCTGGTGATCGATGGGGTTAACCTGAGGCCACTCAATGCAAAAGAAACCCATTGTGGGGCAATCGGCGAGTGGCTTCGTTCTTGCTGGGTTTCCCATTAGTATCGTTCGCTTGGCAAAATTTGCTATAGGCAAAATTTACTGAAGAGTCGGTGGCTCAATGGTGTGGACTGTTGCCCTCCTACCGGGAAGGCTGAGGTTTAAATCCGCCACGTACCAATGTGTTTTCGAATTTTCGAAATTATGTGTACGTTATCCGACGCTCTTACGGTGAAGGAAAACAACCTGCTAAGAGATTCAAAGTTGAGGTCGTCCAACCCGCACTGGGCCCGCGTAAACGACGGAGGCTAAATAAGTTAACATACATTTTAATTCAAGTGTGGTCCAAATTAAAGATAAAATAACCTTAGAAAGTTAGTTTTTTTAACCCAATAGTCATCATCATCATCTCATTAAACGTCCCCACCGAGGGGCACGAGCCTACCCGTATAGGGTGATTAGGCCTTAGTCGTCCACGCGGGCCCAGTACGGATTGGACGACTTCACACACAACCTTCGAATCTCTTCGCAGGCGTGCATGAAGGTTTTCTCACGATGTTTTCCTTCACCGTAAGAGCGTCGGATAACGTACATATATTTTTCGAAAATTCGAAAATACATTGGTTCGTGTCGGGATATGAACCTCAGCCCTCCCGGTAGGAAGGCGACAGTCCACACCACTGAGCCACCGACGCTCTAATAAAAAATAAAAATAAAAAATATTCGTTGAAAACTTCCAATATATATCAGTATTTACGCTTTCCAATATATACTCGAGTTTGTATTAATATTGATACCAAAGCAAGACAACAGTCTCGTCCCATGTCTCAGTTAACTGATGCTGAGACATCCTCGGTATTCACAGTCGACTGAATAAACCCTTATTGGAGTAAGGATGTCCAATTGTCCGCGGCTCGCGTCTCCGCCTTAGTTACACAGCACTGTCTGCCAACGTCTACGTTCAGAGCCACGGGCTCTCAAACTGGAGATTTTTCCAAAAATATGTATAAATAAATGTATGTTTTTCTGTTCAACATATGAATATCGCAGTCTATGAAGATGGCGGAAACCTTATATTTAGCTTACAATGAGATTGTCTAAATGTAGTACGAGTATTCTTGCATCGGTCAAGTATGAGTCTGGGCTTTTTTAAATTTAAATGTGAAAACGGATTTTCAATTAATAATCACTAAAATTAAGCACGATTTAAAATTTACAAAAATGAATATGTTAACAAGGTTCAAGATATGTTATAGATTTTATTTTCTTGTCTTTAACACAACAACGAAAATATGTTTTTTATAATCGACAATTATTATAATATGTTTTTTATAATCGACGTCCACTGCTAGACTAAGTCTGAAATCGTGACACGTTTTCGTGACAAATCTGTTACTCAGAACTTTATACAAAGCAAACTTCGTCCTTAGTAATGTTTGAGAGCCGTGTCCAAGAACATCAATACATGCAAGATAACAAGTGTCGTGTCGTCAGATCTGTGTCGACAAACGGTGTCTAGACTGGGAATCGGACGTTACAAAGGTACAACTACCTTCAAATGATGGCAGGATTTTATCTTTAAACGCCTTAGTTCCACGACGAGTACAATGTAGGAACTAAGACGGTCTGAAGAGGAAATATATTGTACCGATTACAAAATAAGGATTACAATTAAGACGATTTATTTTGTGACCACGTTAAATAACGTGCTACAAAAAAGTTTTTTTTTTTTTTAAGTACTTCAAGAACCACAGTCACTCGATGAATGGTTGGCCTTATTCGGTTTAGTCCAATGACAAAACATTTTTTATCGATATCCCCTTGGACAGACTATAAACTAACTTTGTAGACGCACAATCTTAATCAAAAAGTGTCCGTGGCAAAACATCTAAAATGTACATGGGCGGCGGTGACATTTACCATCAGATGAGCCGTTTGCTTGCTATAGCATAAAAAAATCTGCTCATCGTGTTGTTTGGATATAATTTTCATTCAGTTTCATTGTAGTATGCTCGTGTTTGATGAATTTTGTACCCTTTCGGTGACACGTTAAGGTATATATACAATTAATAATTTTATGTCATAAATGTAACAATAACTACACGTATGTGTCATGGGGCTCGGACATTTTTTGGTTGATGTTTCTTCGTTTTTGTGCATATAGTTAGTTTGATGTTTCTCTAAGTGTCATCATCATCAGCTCATTAAACATCCCCACCGAGGGGCACGAGCCTACCCGTAAAGGGTGATTAGGCCTTAGTCGTCCACGCGGGCCCAGTGCGGATTGGACGACTTCACACACAACCTTCGAATCTCTTCGCAGGCGTGCATGAAGGTTTCATCACGATGTTTTTCTTTTCTCTAAGTGTAACCCCAATTAATACTAGACAGATCATAAAGTAGTCGCCTTTACGTTTATGGTGACGACCCACACATTAATTCTTTCTGTAATGGGATGACGTGCCAACTCAACGCCAATTCTAAAGCAGCATTTCATTTAATTAGTGTACAGGACGGTCAGAACTCTCACCTGATGCCAAGTGATACGACTGACCATGACAGAGCAGCATTGAACAAATCTTCTTTTCCTATGACGATTGTAGTCCTCTTCTAAATTCTAATCTTAATTCAGCTCTTCTTCCATTACGTCCAATCAACGCGATGCTTTAGCAGAAACTGCCACATAAGTAGTTTTTGCTCACTTTTCAGTGGAAGTATTTTTCCCAGTTTAGCTTTGCTTAGTTCACTGAGCTTAGTTATCACTAAGTTTAGAAGATAGCGGACGACCGGCTTAAAGGTAATGTTAAAAATATAGATTCGATTTTTACAAACTGTTTACCAGTCGACATCAAAGCAATTCTCATAAAGTTAAAATAAAAATGATAAATTAACCCGAAAGCATTTGAGTTTGTACCCAACGGTGCATCTACGCAAAGTCTTCGTATCCACTCTCGCAATCTCGTCAATAAGTGCACCCTGAAAGCTTTCCCCCGGGATCGCGAGCCTCCAATTTATGCGATGTCCCACCACTGAAAGATGCACAGCTCCATTCATAGATTGATACCTGCATTTCTGTCTGAACAGGGCATTTTGTAAAGACCTATTATTTATTAGGGAGCAGAATTTTGCGCGACCTCGATTAGAGACACTAATTTGATAAATAAAAATAAACTAACGTCAGATACGGGAATAAATCTCAGGGCATATAAGAACTACAATGAACTGACAAATGGTGACTAAATCAAAAATACAATAAGAAGAAATTCATTGATTTTTGAGGTTAGTGTGCTAGAACTTGCAGCTTTTAGAAGAAAATAAAACTCACCACCACCAACGAACTAGTAACCGACATAGTTGCTCCGGTTAAAAGTTGAAGTGGCAATGGGCAGGCCATTTAGCCAAGAGAACTGATAACCGTTGAAGAAAAGTGGTTCTTAAGTAGAGACCACGAACCAGAAAGCGCATCGAAAGACGTCCACCAGCAAGATGAGGGAATGACATAATTAAGCTGGTTTTTCCAATTCGCTGGTTGCAAGTCACTTCAAACCAGTTCAGATGGAAAGCATTAGACGAGGCCCATGGATGGTTCAGCAGTGAATAGTCCAAAATCTTAAATGATGGATAATAAAATAAATACAATCTTATTAAGCTTACCTTTTTAAAAATGTCGTTCAAGGATGTAAAGAAACATTAATAATATATTGTTCAAGAAAACCAACATGTCATACCTACAAATATATACGAAACAAAATGTGTTTAACATGTGCACTAAGGTATATAATTTGACGACCCATTTGGTGTTGCGGTTGAGAGGTCGATAGCAAACACCAAATTTAGTAAGTGAAAAGCGATTTTTTAGTGTAAAGGACTATTTGAATCATTAATTACTTCAAAATTGTTATTATTAACCCATTCACTTTACTTCATGGTTTTTAAAATATTAATAATGCCATCCTATAAATTATTGATGTTGTATTTATTTATCATTTTTATTTTCACTTAAACCACATGTGTTTTATTATTTGCATGCCAGTACATAGGCTGAATACATGCTCGATAATTATATAACTTATCAACTTGATTTTCTTTTTATATACTGGCAAATAGATAAAAAAAACAACATCAGTTAGAAAAACTGGAACACTTTTCAAAGATGTTATCCATTTATGCGAGCGAGGCCTTTATGCTATAAACCATCGGTTAGCAAACCCTGTCAATATTTCACGGAGACCGTTCGCTTTTAGTGCAAACATGAGAGCAATTGAAAAATAAAGCCTTTCAGGAACACTCCGCCGGGGTCATTGGTTTGAGAGCCTTTAGCCTGGCGCTCGCTACGGTCATGTTTCCAAATTATAAAACGCAAAGGGGTCCAATGTCAAAGGGGTTGTTTTCAAATAAAGTGCATGATATTTTAGTAGCTTTATTGAAGTACTAGACCCGCGGGGATGACTATGGCCTAAACACCCTATACGTGCCCCTTGGTGTGGACATCTAATGAGCTGATGATGATAGAAGTATAGACTATAAGATTTACGAATACGTAACGTGTAGTATACGAGTTGATGGAAATGGTTGTTCGAAAATATTTTGTTTTATAAAAACGCGTTTTATACGCGTGTAACTGTTTTAATCCATCCTATATCAGCGACTTATTGCAAGTTCTTAAATATTTTATTTTACGTATGTATACTTCGCGTTTATCTATGCGTTTTGTGACATATTGTTGTGTTATACGTATTAAACATAATGAGTTGTTTTTGTTCATCGCCAAGCCAGTAAATGTTCTGCACAAACCTCACCGATGACAGAGTGTTTAAAGATATTTATTACCCGCCGAAACTGGCGGGGAAAATCAAAATTCAATTGACGATTTCACCGCTCGCTGCATTCTCTTTTCCAAAATTAATTACCTTAAAATTGGTCGCAATAAAAGCGAATGGAAGTCATGATCGGGTCATCACTCGACATTGTAATGGGGGTGCTGTTTGGTTTTAGATCCTCGTAAACTGGTAGCGGTGGAAGTTAACGGCTGGCTATAATATGATTGTGGCCGTTTCGATGGCCGTTATGGCGGGACTTCTAAGAATTCGATCGTGTCAATGGTCAAGTTTGTATTTCGACGGTTATATTGTTGATAAACATATTGTATGAGGAATGTTTAACTGGAAGAAACTGAATATGGTTAACAAATCCTGGGATGAACAATAAACTTATGAGATGTGAAATGGCGAAGAAACTCAACAAAAAGGTGTCCGAGCCGCATTACACATAGGTACATAAATTATTTGTTATATTTAGGATAATCATCACCGTAAGAGCGTCGGATAACGTACATATATTTTCGAAAATTCGAAAATACATTGGTACGTGTCGGGATTTGAACCTCAGCCCTCCCGGTAGGAAGGCGACAGTCCACACCACTGAGCCACCGACGCTCGATTTAGGATAATAAAATTATTTATTTAAATTTTGACCTTAGGGTACAAAATAAAAAATTGGTCAAGCGCGAGACGACTCGCCCGTGGAGGATTCCGCAGCAGCAAGTAACATAAAATAAAGTATTTTTTATTTACTTAGGCACATACTACAGCTTTATCATGTAAAATAGTGGTTCACCGTTTATGTCGTATAAAAAAGAAATTACACACCATAAATTGTTCAAACTAAATTTCGTTGTAAGATTTTATGGTTATATACATCATACATTTTTTTTATTTTATCAACCCCATAGTTTAGAAATTAGAGGTGACAAA
The DNA here is from genome assembly GCA_019425675.1 of Leucinodes orbonalis. Classification (NCBI taxonomy): domain Eukaryota; kingdom Metazoa; phylum Arthropoda; class Insecta; order Lepidoptera; family Crambidae; genus Leucinodes; species Leucinodes orbonalis. Next base: position 119,854 of record PQWD01010000.1, on the reverse strand, counting down.
AAGCACGAGCATACCACTATGCCTAATGACACTTGAAACAGAATGAAACTCTGCCCAAAGGACTCGATAGGCAGAGTTTTGACCGCGGACACTTTTTGTGTGTGATTTTGTATCTTCATCATATAGCTAGTTTATTTTTTTATTTATGTCAAAATCCTTATTTCATTATGCAGTGAATACACGAAAACCTTGACGAATATTTTGTCAAAGCAGCGTTTACTGCAGGTTAAGGTCTCGTTCAATACGTACCGGTATTCTATTGTGAAATACTCTTAGCCTTTGTTTTTACATTCCAAGTGTTGGAGTCTACTGTTGGACTTAGGTATTGAGCATTCTGCGCCAGCCATCTCGATCCACTGCTTTACTTTAAGCAAGTATTTGGTGACCGGTCTACATGGCCTGAGAACTGAACGTCCTTCACTACGCTTGCTAAATCTACAAGTATGTACACACACAAGTTTATTTGTCCAATATATTTATGTTATTATGAATTGTATGTGTTTTTACGTTTACATATAATTATTTAATTATATTTTTATCTTATTTATTTATATGTAAGTGTGTGTGAGTTTGTGTTTATCTAAACATAAAACTATAATATTAAATCTTTGTTTGATTATATTTTTTAACATTGTTGTATTTAAAAAATTATGATAACTGAATCGTGCAATAGTTATGCATCGCAAAAGAAGTGTATTTTTTCACTATAATTGTAAAAAAACAATATCGTATAATGTCACAGCCAATGATGTAAAAAGTATAGATTCGTGATATGCTCACAAAACAGCTGAAAAAAGTGCTCCGAATGCAGCGACAGCACACGTACACATTTTTTTCGAATGAGCGTACATTTGCCTACAACTGTATTCTCTTTGGCGGTTCGTTTTTGAGGCACGGGTGGCGTATCTACCTTTATTTATACAGAATATCATTGGTCACAGCTAAATTAGGATTAGTCCTTGACGTTATTATTGTAACAAAATAGGGTTCGATCCTCGGAGCTATATACGAGTATCGTATACTCATGGATTATGAGCAAATATTGTGCACGCTTGATTGGTTTCTGATCATATGATTGGTAAGTGATAATATATTCTATACATTTGTTTTAAAGTTAAGACTTTGTTTTCATTGTAATTAACAAATATTTATTGTATTAGAACATGAAATAAACTTAACTATTCTATAAACAACAAATTAAAAACCTTAAAAATTAAATATTTTAACCAAATAATTTCCTATAGATTAGTTTTGCCTTACAACATTACGATGGTGGGACAGCTGGACAGATTTTTAGGGTTCCGTAGCCAAATGGCAAAAAACGGAACCCTTGTAGATTCGTCAAGTCTGTCTGTCTGTCCGTCCGCCCGTCCGAATAACACAACCCCTTTTTTTCTCCGAAACTATAAGCACTACATTATTCAAACTTTGTACGTATATGTATTCTGTGAAGGAATTTGAATAAATATTAATATATTGTGGGGTTCCCCATACATTGAACTCAAACTCAAAATTTTTATTCATCGTACCCTCACGTGTGGGGTATCAATGTGTAGATCTTAAAAAAATGGTATTGAGGTTTCTAATTGTTTTTTATAAATAGAATAGTTTGCGCGAGAGACACTTCCAAAGTTGAAAAAAGTGTCCCCCCTCTAATTTCTAAACTATGGGGTTAAAAATCGAAAAGAACATAAGATATACATAATCTAACAACGAGATTTAGTGAACGAATTCTGGTGTGTAGTTTTTTTTACGTGATAAACGGTGAACCACAATTTTTTTCATATTAAAGCTTTAGTAGGTGCTTAAGTAAATAAAAATATTTTTATTTTATCTAACTTGTTGCTGCGGAACCCTCGACGTGCAAGGCCGACCGGTTTGGGCAATTTTTTACTTTTATTTCAACGCAAATCTCGGAAACACTATTAAATTATTATGGAAGTGGTATTTATGTCGTTATGAGTGTGTTCATGCAATAAACTGGTCACACCGTTATCTCTAAAGTCCGAACGTAAACAAGAGCCTTAGCTATTTATTTGATTGTCTTACTTGTTTTCATTACTAAGCTTTGGCCAGCTCATGATTGAGTGGGCGAATTCGAGTAGTTTCTAACAGCCTTTGTTATTAAATGCTTAATTCACAATACAAACCCTTAATCTAGGTTTAAAGTGCTGAGTGTAGACCTTCTCACTAAGGGTCTTACATTGTTGGGATATTAGTTTTAGGCCCGTATTCTAAAATTCTTCAACGGTGTGAACTGTTGCCCTCCTACCGGGAGGGCTGTGGTCCAAATCGGATCGAAATTTCGAAATTATATGTAGTCCGATGCTCTTACGGTGAAGGAAAACATCGTGAGGAAACCTTCATGCACGCCTGCGAAGAGATTCTAAGGTTGTGTGTGAAGTCGTCCAATCCGCACTGGGCCCGCGTGGACGACTAAGGCCTAATCACCCTATACGGGTAGGCTCGTGTCCCTCGGTGGGGACGTTTAATGAGATGATGATGATAGCTTAAAGCTGGTCGATTGATTGAGTCTGTAACGATTTACACCAAAGTTGTCACCCGTCCCGATTTTGCCGGGACAGTCCCAATTTCGAAGGCGTTGTCCCGAATCACGATTAGCCTACCGATTTTTGACAACATGCGAAAGGATCAATGAAATAACATCATAAATAACAAACTTACTGAATTATTAAAATCAGATCGTAACAAAAATGAAAACGTAAGAAAAATTAATCGTTTAAATGATTATTAGATTTATATAACAAATATAATATATTGACGACCTATTTGGTATTGCGGTCGAGACGTCGGCTGCAACACCAAGGGTTCCGGGTTCGATCTCCGGGCAGTACAAACTTTTGTGTGCATGAACATGTCTGTTTGTGATGGTCTGGGTGTTTTCTATGTTTAAAATGTATGTATTTACAAAAAAAATATAAGTATGTTTATCCGTTGTTTAGTACCCATAATACAGACTTTACGCTTAACTTGGGGGCTAGATGGCGCTGTGTGCATGTCAGTGGATATATATTAATTTATTTTGTTTATTTAAAACAATGTTTCATTTTTTTAGATAGTGTTATAATATTAAGATTGGACCTAACTTCACATTTCACTCATTAATAGCCGATCGTCCCGATTTTTTTTTAACCTAAAGGTGGCAACCCTGATTTACACACAAGTACTTAACGGTAATCGGATGCTTACACGGTGTTTAAATAGAAATAGGATTTGTCTGCGCCGTGCGTACTTAAGCTACTTACACGTCAGCAGTAATTGCTAGTATCGATTCCGGTATCACCTCTTTTCATACTAGAGTACCGAGAGAAAGCCTTTAAGATCTTATGACGAATATAGTTACTATCTTAAAATGTTCCAAAACTTTGATATTTTCCACGAGTCCTACCAGAAATTCAAAAGAGAAGTGCTAAGCTTACCTGCTAGGCAGTCTTAGTACCCATAGTCTTACTTTTGTATTGGAATATATAATACTTCTTTGATGTCTTCTTGTTGCTCTTCGTTACTAAAGAATGCTGTGTATCACAGACATCAGAATATACATTAGACTGGACAAGCCGCCAAGTTTATAGGCAGTCCCGTGTCGCAATTTCTTTTCGGTTCTTACCTGTGAAAAGTTATTATTATTTCTTGGTAAATTTACTGATTTATTGCGATGATAGCATGTTACAATTGCACAGGATGGCATTTTGGAAAAAAAACGGTAATTTCTTCTTATATTCGTGCGTCTTGACTCGTCTCACAGAGCGTAAACTGGCAGCCAGTGTATGCTCGTTGAGCTTACAGTTGTCGCACTTTAAACGCGGCTTGCCCCATCTCCTGTATTGGGAAATCTGTGCTGTGTATGTACTAGAAAATTATTTAAAATATTTGTGATATTCCTAGTTAAGTATATGTACTGTTGGCATAACTATAAATAAATAAAGATAATTCGCTATACGAGACAAGTAATGACTATATAGCTCATAAAGTCACTACCGAGGGGTACGAGCCTACCCGTAAAGGGTGTACAGGTTGTAGTCGTCCCGCAAGCCCAGTGCGGATTGGCCGAATTCACGCACAATCTTTGAATTTCTTTGCAGGTTTCCTCACGATATTTTCCTTCACCGTAAGTGGCGGAATAACGTATATGTAATTTTGAAAATTCGAAAACACATTGGTTCGTGGCGGGATTTGAACCTGCACCCTCCATGTCGGAAGACGATAGTCCACACAAATGAGCCACCGAATCTCTTTATAAAATACAAGTAATAATTGTAATTAATATTTATATTACCAAAAAGAAAATTTGTATATGAAATTATCTTATTCTAATGACCACAACACTAAGCATATCTTGAATAAGCGAAGGAACTTATAATAGTTTGCAAGTTGTACTTTTGGACACACGGTTCACATACATTGAAACGAGAATAATCATCATCAGCACATTAATGTCTCCACCGTGGGGCACGAGCCTACCCGTGAAGGGTGTACAGGCCTTAATCGACGTGGACCCAGTGCGGATTGGCTGAATCGAGAATTATAAAATAAAAAGTTTGTACAATAATTAATTTGGTGCTTTTATCTATTACATTGAATAACTGAAATTCGTGTAAAATATGGTTTGGTTTGGTTGTTTGTTTGGTTGGAGCGTCGGTGGCTCAGTGGTGCAGACTGTCGCCTTCCTACCGGGGAGGGCTGAGGTTCAAATCCCGACACGTACCAATGTGGTTTCGAATTTTCGAAAATATATGTACGTTATCCGACGCTCTTACGGTAAAGGAAAACATTGTGAGGAAACCTTCATGTACGCCTGCGAAGAGATTCCAAGGTTGTGTGTGAAGTCGTCCAATCCGCACTGGGCCCGCGTGGACTAAGCCTAATCACCCTATACGGGTAGGCTCGTGCCCCTCGGTGGGGACGCTTAATGAGCTGATGATGATGGTTTGGTTTGCATGGGTAAAATAAACTTAACGATTTCCTCGGAAGAATAGTTATACCCTTGTGTAATGGTAGTTTTTCTAGCCAGTGTATAGTTGGAAGAAAACTAATGCCCTTTCAAAACAGATGAACGGCAAAGAGTTTTTCTAAGATAATCGGGTTAAATGTTCTAGTTCAATTACCCTATCGTTGTCTTCATACTTATTTCAATTATTATTTAAAGTATTTTTATATTATTATCTTTGAAACACACGCACATCAGATATTTTGTTAGAAACTGATGAAGGGTAATATAAATCTACCATGAAATGAGTATTGTAAAACAATAAAAAAGTCTACAGAAAAATCCGCGAACATATATATCTATCTCTTATGGATACCCCACAAAAACATTTTTTTTTGTCATTAACTTTCTACAACAAATAATGGCAAATTTTCGAGGCGATTTTAACCAATACAGAATTAATTCTTAACTCATAACATACCTTAAATAAATTGTTGATTAAATATAGATTTTGACCAATACAGCATTAATTCTTATTTTATTAAATACCTTAAATAAATTGTTGATTTAATATACATCTTTATGGACCTTTACACCATATGATTAAAATAAATATTTTCGAAGATACTCGTATGACAGATTTAAAAATTGCGCTACGTAGCGTTTGCGGCGGTACCGGCTGTCTGGGCAGGCGGGAGCGTGCCAAATACGAATATCACAATTGCGCCCGTGCGAAGCATGGGCGGGTTGCTAGTGTATTAATAAATTAAGAAATGGTCGTGAGCTCAACAAGAACAGAAAGGTGGTTTTTTGAACATCTGTTTCCCTCATTTTGCGCTAGTTATCCCAGTCCTTAGAGTTTCTCAACCAACTTTCACCATTCCCTTTTCCTAAGTCATCGATCAATTGGAAATGCCAAAATATGTAATTTTAAACGTTAAAATATATATTTAAAAATTGACAATTTAATTACTTTAAAAAAAGAACACCATTGTGACAGGGCCTGTACAGACGAAAGGGACTTAAATTAAGTACCTCTCTTGTTCGACTGTCACTTTATTGACTCTCGTTTTGAAATCCACTTTAGATGAACCATAAAACGCTATTGGGGCATTAAGTACACTGAATGCTTTTTAGACAATATTTATTTATTTATTAAGCTGAGCAAGTTAAAATTAATAAAGCTAAATAAATAAATAATTAATATTCATTTATTAGCTAAGCAACTAAGCATATACCATACAGTTTTAACCTTTAAATTTAATTAAACTAAACTAATTAGTTAATGAAGTGTTTCTTTAGTTAGTTGCAATGGCATTGACATTAAATTAGTGGTTGCACGACATAACAGATTATAATATTAACATAATATTTTTACATATATTGAAACAATTAGAATTATCATAAATTTCAGTAAAATGTTGTAATGATACCACAGATATTAGAGAGGATATTTTTTTCAAATCAAAAATTCGTAGGTACTAAATAGAATTTATCGAAATGGAATTGAAATGGGTTTGTTATATTGAAAGAAATATTGAAAATTAAACATATTTTTGGTACCTAACCATTAATATTATATTTAAGATGTTAAGGTAGTCGCACTTTTACAAAAAGAGCTTCTTACGAAAGAATAAAATCTTTTTGAAATTCCTCCATAAAACATTTTACCGACCAAAGTGAGAATCATCGGAACAACCACACTTACTTTGACAACAAAACCTTCATTCACTCGGGTACTTTGGACCCGTAGCGCTAACTTATTCTTTTCACTTTGCGTAACCCGCGACGGGTTGAATGGAATCAAAGCAAATGTTTTTTAACCTTTTACAATCGAATAGCTTCACGTTGCTTCAAAGGGAGTATTTTAAGAGAAATCATATTGCGCACTTTCAAAAGGCTTGCGATGGGTTTGGTGATTCAAAAATTTTAAAATTATTTATGACAATGTTATGCTTTTTTACTGCCTCGGTGCCAAGTGATCTTAGCATCGAATTGAGTAGCCAGGGGTCGTAAATTCGAATCCCACGGAACGACCGCATAGCCAAAGTCACTGTGCGATTTTTCCTAGACTAACCAAGACATTTTAAGCTGAATTCCCAAATTTTCCGGAAAAAATGGACCCATCATCACTACGGTCACGGCCACTATCTTGGTATTATCGATAGTTGACAGACTTCTTATGCAATAAATAAATAAAACGAACCATTTGGTGTAACAGTGACACGTCGGCTGCTACACCAATGGTTCTGGGTTCGATTCCCGGGCAGTACAAACATTTGTGAGCATGAACATGTCTGTTTGTAATGGTCTGGGTGTTTCTATGTATAATATGCATGTATTTAGAAAAAGTGTATAGCGGGATGTTTATCCGTTGTTTAGTACCCATAATACAGGCTTCACGCTTAACGTGGGGCTAGATGGCGCTGTGTGAATGTCAGTGGATATTTATTTATTTTTAAAAATCCTCTGACACTCACACGACTGCCATCTAGCCCCAAGTTAGGAGTGAAGCTTGTGGTGCAATTTCAGATCCCGCGACGTACCCATGTGTTTTGGAATTTTCTAAATTATATGTATCCACGTTAACACGAAACTCTTAAAGTGAAGGAAAACATGGTGAGGAAACATGCGCACGCCTACAAAGAGATTTAAAGGTAGTGCGTGAAGTCAGTCAGTCGGCAACCCGCACTGTGCCCGCGTGGACGACTAAGGCCTAATCACTCTATACGGGTAGGCTCGTGCCCCTCGGTGGGGACGTTTAATGAGCTGATGATGATTGGTACGTAGCGGGATTTGAACCTCAGCCCCCCGGTAGGAGGGCAACAGCCCACACCATTGAGCCACCGGCGCTAAACTTATAAATCCTCAATTGGGTTTCTAACATAACTGCCCTAGCACTGTAAATCCCACCGTGTAATACAAACATATTGTTACCACCGGTCCTGGGCCCAGGGCACTATTCAATAACAATTTACTAAGTAACACCCTTTGTTCGCAAACCCAGCACCGCTTTGTGCGTAATTGATCCCGAATTCCCGGGAATGGTTCCGGGGAATTCCGGGATCTTTACACCAGCCTGGGTGTTCATTCCGTTAATTTGCATTCAGTGTTAATGCACATAATAACGTTATTACGACACTTTACGATCAAACTGTGTAACGCTATTACGACACTTTACAATCAAAGTATGTATCTGGCATTCCGGTACTTAATAAACTTTTTTAGTAACTTCCATATTATTTATTTACTAATATACATATTTAAATACCAATAAAATATAAAACCATAAAACACAAATAAACGTTACAACCTATGGATGTGTCATTAGACCCCACCTGGTCTTTAAAGGTAGTTCAAAATTTCTGTCTTTCTAGTGTTAAATGTTAATGGTAATTGAGTAGTAGAAATAATTGTCTAAATCTGTTACAAACTTTAATCTACAATATAACGTTAATGCTGGTATCTGAAATTTATTATTGGATATTTTTTTAGGTCAGAATTGAACTGGACGGTCAGCTTGCTCACCTGGTGGTAAGTGATACCCGTGACCATGTCAGAAATTGTGTTGTTAGAAAATAATAACAGTAAACACGTCAGACACTCACATAGCGTCATCTAATCTAGGCTCAAATAAAATATTTATAACAACTGATAATCAAATCAAAACCAAAAATTGTTTATTATTTCCAAAATAATGTTAGAAACATAATATGTCGGAATCCCCTTTAAAAAGAAATTGCCTGTGCCAGGGGATTCCGCTCTTTCATAAATGCAATATATATTTACAACATTGAGCAAATATCCTCAAATTAATAATGACCGAGGATTGAACCCGGAACCCTTTGTGTAGTAGTCGTCTCGACCATTACACCACATAGGTCGTCGACCAATTAACAGAATTGCGGCCCTCGCCGGAACATTACTGTATTAACCGTTGTTTTGTTTCCGTCAAAGCCATTCTGAGGTGGCTAGACTCAAATTGGGTTGGGTTAGTTAAAATTGTTTTAGAGTCCGGTTAATTTGTTGTGTTAACAGCCGAGGAACGGAATTAATTAATTGTTTGAGTTTGCAATTGTAATGAAAATCTGTGACAGATTTAAACTGGTCGAGGTGTTTGAAGGTGCAGCTATAAATAAAATAATGAAAATAAATTTATTAGACAACTTCAGGACATTGAATACAATAGTTTCACAGCGCCACACTAAATAGGTAACTGCTTATATGCTAAGGTTGTACCGAAAACACTTCCTATTCTTATTACCTTATAATTATTTCCTAAACTAGGCCAGGCCTGTCCTGTAGTAAATCTTTTAACACGTGACATCAAGGCTTCCGTATACGCGATTTTTGTCACTCAACACTAAATTACTATATTTAAATACTTATTTAAGGCAAGACTAAAATTATGAACATATGATTGTAAGATATAATTATCTCTTATATTGGACTTGTGTAAGTGCGTGCAAGCATGCTCGCGCGTGTGTGTGTGTGTGTGTGTGCGTGCGTGCGTGCGTGCGTGCGTGCGTGCGTGCGTGCGTGCGTGCGTGCGTGCGTGCGTGTGTGTGTGTGTGTGCGCGTGTTCAAACTAGGTGCTCATGTGCCTTGCCTTACATGATCGCTAACCAAAGCTAGTGCGTATGGCTGACGATCACACAAGGCAAGTAATTAACACAATGATTTGTCGTCCGGTGGGTAACTGAGGACAAATTTCGAATCTTTCCGTGCCTCGGAAGGCACGTTACGTCGTTGGCCCCGGGTGGGTGGTGGATTCGGCACTGAGTCGTCTAGGAAGGCACCAGCGCAGTGCCAGATATCGTACCGGACCGGGGTAGTTCCCGCTCGTCATCCCTACCTTTGACCCAAGGGACGAGTGAGATTATAAAAAAAAACCCACTCGTCACCTCTAATAAAAATTTATAACTTAATCAACTCTACAATAACCATATTGTTTCTTGAATTACTTTTTAACCTTAAAACACAACATATCTATTATAAGTACTAGGAGACCATGATTACATAGGAGGTATCCGATTAGTACTTTTCAGTGGACAGCATTTTTATCAGTTCGATAAATTCATAAGTTGTTCACAACAGAACCACTTGTTTATGTATGGTCCCCTAGTACTTTTTCCAAATCATTTAAATATTCTTAAGATTAAGTAATACTCATGAAAAGTGTTGCCAAGACGACTATTGTAGAGTTGATTAAGTTATAAAGTTTTATTGGAGGTGACGTGTGGAATTTATTTCATAATAAATTCCCACTCGTCCCCGGAGGGGACAAAGCTAGGGGTGACGAGCGGGAACTACCCCCGGACCGGACAGGTTTATTGTCACATACTGTTTAAGTAAAGGTACTATTGAATCTAATCGAATTTACCAAATGAATATCAGAGCTATTAAAAAATGTATGAACATAATTTATAACGATAACGTACAAGTCACATAGATTTAAATTTCTGCATATTCAGCAGAGCGTTATACAACCACTATCCAAATACATTAAAATACCAAAATAAAGGAGCAACGCGATAAAACTTTCAAACAATTATAAACGTCAAGCATAAATAAAGACACGCTTTGCGCGTCGCAATGTTTTAGAATTAGCAAATGAGCTTACATGCTTTGGCTGGTCTGTTACGCCATTTTGTACACTATGCTCTAGAATTTAAATACTAGTTGATTTTAATGATAGAGGGGCAGTGCTCTGTGGGATAAATCTATGTTATAGCAACAGAGTGCATAGCTGAGAGCTCTTCAGGAGGAATTAGAAAGTGGTGATTACACGTGCGGAAGGTAATGCAAATGTACGACTGTAACTATACACTTTAACCTAACATTTCTTTGGACTCTTAGTAATATTAAGTTTTATGTCATAAGTGTCATAACTGAACGGGGCGGTCAGAGTGGTCACCTGGTAGTAAGTGATACGCCTGACCAAGATATTGTTGTGTTGATTTTCATCAACCGCATCGGTGTTGATGAAAATTAATAACAGTGCGTAGTCATTTTCCTTCAACAATGCCCTACACCGGTCACCCGAGACGACCGGTGTAGGTCTCTTATACGCGGTAATTTTACTAGCAACATTGCCTTTATCCCGGAACCCTGAAGTGCAAAGCACTCCTATTTCACGGGATGAAATCTGGCCTACGGTGGTACCTACTTATACGACATAGTATCGAGTCTACTTAGTAAATATTACATTTATTTATTGGTGTTGTTTGATCTCTGTTTTAGCTAGTTGCTTTGTTTATTTTTATATCTCCGTAATGTATAAAAATTTTATAGTTTTTAACAGAAATATGAAATATATAGATAAATGTAATATTTATATTTTGTCAATAACAACGATCTTAGACGAAAGACTTGAATCTGAAGAAATTCATGAAATTGACTGCCTACAGTAACTCAGAAAATTTGATATTCATGTGATTTCTAGGTATGCGTACGTTAAAGGATAACAGCGTTCAGCCCGTCGTCTCGGATAATTTGATTCAGTAGATGAATTCACTAGATTAATCTTTTGCAATACTATGTACCTATGTTAGTTGGTTAATGAACATAATTATCAATTCTGCATATATAAAGGTAGATACGCCACCCGTGCCTCAAAAACGAACCGCCCAAGAGAATACAGTTTGTAGGCTTTTGTTTAGGTAAATGGACGCTCATTCGAACATGTGTATGTGTGCTGTCGCTGCATTCGGAACACTTTTTTGGATTTTTTTGTGAGCATATCACGAATCTATACCTTTACATCATTGGAATATACAAGTATACCCAGGTGCTCGTAAATTCACACATTTAGTCCCAATTTATAAGAAAGAATAAAAGATTTGTTTGCATCGACATGCATTTTTGTTTTGGTTTGGTGTTACTATGTATGATTTTCATTTACTTACAATTACGTACGTCCATCCGTATTTTATAACCTTTAGTACAAGCTACATGCTCAATTTAAGTGAAGATGCTTCGATGGCGCTATAATTATAAGATTATAGAATTTCTAGACAATTCGAATTTATTTCTAAGTTATCCGACTCCATACCTGAGGTACTTGTGACTAATGTCAGTCCTTTCAAAAGCCGTCGACCCTTAAACAACTTCTCGAAGACGTCTAAACCCATTGTCTAATTGTAATAAGAACTGAACGCCCAGACTCGTAAATTAAATTATGCATTTAATGGAGCGGATTACCTTTTAAAGTCTGAGGATAATGGAAGTCTTTGTAAGGATTTTGTTCAAAATAAACGTTGCGTAGTTAATTCTAATTTTATTGCTATTGTATTTTTTATCAGTAAACCTATACGATACGGATTGTATTCTGGTCAGTTTCTATTAAGTTTGTCAGACACATATATATGTATCTTTGTAACTTCGTATTTTCCAACGGATGGACGTATTCACACTTTTTAAGTTTCACGTTGTCATTTGATAGCATTAATTAACTAAACAAATAAAAAAAATGGTATTTTTTCAGTAGTGGTCTGAGGTAATTATTAAATATAAAAATTAAATTTTGAACTTTAATTTTAAAAATTATTCATTATTTTTTATTTTGACAAAGCTCTTTTGAGTTTAGTTGTATGATTTTCGAATACATATTATGTGTTATCAAAAATAGGTAATCATTTATCCACAAATATATATATTAATATATATTATATATATATATATATTTATATATATATAATATATATTATATATATATATATATATATATATATTATATATATATATATATATTCTTAAAACTAAAGTTTAAATAGAAAAATATTTAATATTATCAAATAGTATGTCTACATTTTATTTGTACGATTATTTCGATTCGTTTTTTTATTATTCAGTGTTATAGTAATCAAATGCATGTTTCGATCCGTATTTGCTAGGTTTCAATTCACCTCGAGTATATGTGTCACGGTCTAATTGTTCAGTTCTTGCTTTATTTCTATGACTTATTTGTTCTTTTTTATATTTGCGTAACCAGGTCGATATGACCTATATAAATCTTGTTGAGCCCATTGGCCACGCTTTTGATACTTATCTTTTGCCTTTTCGCTTCTATTTATTTGAGATCTGGATCTATTTACATCATAATAAGGCTTTATAACTCTCTTTGGGTTTTTGTACTTTGGTTTAATTATTTTAATTGGATTTTGTTCATTGCCAACGAATTGTATATCACCTGTTTGAGATTTTTCTTGTGTATTGTATTGTAAATGTTCGAAATTATTTTGCATATTACTCTCTTTCAGTAATTTACTGAGTTTGTGTTTATTTCTGCTTGTATTAATAGCATCATCATATTTACCTATTCCTCCATAATTGTCTTCTAAATAACGTTCATTTTGATAGTTTTGATAGTGGCCTCTTGATTTGCCATTCCATATTCCAATTTGGTCATCAAATACTTTTTTTGAGGATTTCTTTTGTAAAGCGTTGCCACGTTTTGACAATAAACTCTCAAATGTATTTGCACAGGAGTAAAGGTGACATCTTTACGAAGAACCCGAACGTTAGATAAACTTTTATCCACATTTATTATAATGTTATTATCATCACATGCCTTAGCTTCTACACCAACAACTCGACCCGCACAATTCTGTATTTTAAGAAAAATAATTTATTCGTTATTTCTTCCAGAAGTAACTAGTATGGTGATATTTTTCAGTGTATAAATTCTATCAATTCTGACAATTCTATGAATTACTTACTATTTCCCGAGTCACATCAATATTACTAGATGAAACTGCTATCTTTTCGAATACTTGTCCTTGTCTTATACCTGGAAATTCAAACAATGAAAACAAAATTTGATAAATTTTGACTACACATAAGTTTAAGTACCAACGTTTGGTTTTAGTATTTCGTCCTTTTTCATTTTTTTTAAATATGCCTATTTTGTGCTTTAACGTACCTTTAACGTACATACCTCACGTTAATGTTACGTCAGGTACATTGGTACCTGATACCTGCAATTGCTTGTTTTGTTAAAACCATGTCAGAGACTTCGTCGTTGAAAATCTGACACCAGGATTAATTTTTGATGTTCATGAATATTACTATATGCACCAACATCGCATCCAAAATATGAACTCACCAGAAAATGAAGCATCGCAGTATATATCAGATTTTGCACTATGTACAAAATTACCAAAAATCGTGATCCCCAAAAGGACCCGAAACAGTAAAAAATACATGTCTGTTGTTCGGAGTCTACGGACTTAAAGTGTTGAACATTGAATGTAGCAGAAAATCGACACAATGCGATCCAACCGTGTAATACTAATTAAACACAATGACTTATTAGCAAACCATGCAGTAAGGTCATTATGCTTATCGTAGAAATTACTCACGTATAAAAAATAAATTGATGTAAATGAAAGAAGTTCTAATCACAAGAATTAGAAAGGTCTTGGGGCTTCTAACTTGACGGATAATTAATATTTTATATCAAATTTTGTCCATAATCATTTCTTTAGTTTGGTTGGTTCTTTTGACCCAACCAAACTAAAGAAATGATTGAAAAAAAGAAATGAAACAAAAAGAAATGTGATAGTGTAGAGGAGAGAGGATTGTCGAAAATGTTGAACAAAAGGCATTACCCAATAATTTTCTACAGGAAAAGTTTCTTTCGCCGTTATGGTCACGTGATGACGTTTCAACATCATCAGCTGAGTATCAGTGAGTACTTGGTGGGGACCAAGAGGGACGAGCCTATCCGTGTAGGTTGTACAAGCCGACTTCACGCACAAACTATTGAATGACTTCGTAGGTGTATGCTGGTTTATATATATATATATATAATATATATAATTTAAATACTCACATTATAAGCTTAACCCTTAGTTTGGGACTAGATGGCGCTGTGTGAATGTCAGTGAATATTTATTTATTATTATTATCACCGATAGTATAGAACGCCTTATCTGCTAAAAGTCTATGTATGAGTTGTACGTCCTGGCTGATGAAGTATTTTTTTGAAAGTTGGTTTTGGTTATATTTGATGACAACATATCTAAAATATTAGTATTCTAATGTTCTAATGTTGAATAAAAATTCCATTAGAATATCTTGTTCCGAAAAAAAGCTGTATGTTTTTAAGAATTTTCAAAAACATACAGCTTTGGTCTTAAAAAAGTTTGTTAAATATATCGAACCATGAACATAAATCGTCGAATTCCCACATATGAGCAGTAATGCTTCACCGGGCCGTCAACTGAAGCAAACAGGGCCAAACGCCCGCGTGCAGCCACAGGCGCAGAGGTGGCCAACTGTCGGCGCCGGCCAATGACGCGACAGCACCGGAGCTGTGCCGACCGATGCGATTTCATTTAGTTATAGAGCACTATGGCTGACCTATTTCTAATGGCAAAACAGTTAAGGTATGACTGTGAATTGGCTAAAGGGTGTGTAAAGTGTAATTACTGGCCAAGACGCGTTTGTGTTTGCATGCGAGTGTGTGCGTCCATGCGTGCGTACGTGCCTGCCTACAAGCGTGCGACCGTACGCGCGCGCTTGTGTGTGTGTGCGTGTGCGTGCGTGCGTGCGCGCGGGTGTGGTGTGTGTGTGTGTGTGTGCGTGCGTGTGTGTGTGTGTGTGTGTGTGTGATACTTTAATCATAATTATTTATTCTCAGCAATCTTTGTTCTCCAAAAAAAAACAAATGGTAAATTGGCAAATTTTAAAATTAGGTCATACCATCTTTGACGTCACGTTACACAGCAATGGGATAAATGTATACCCCACGTCATCTGGTTTTTACTTTCCTCCTCACCACTTTGAAGCCAAACCAATTCGACTATTCGAGTAATTAAAGTGTGATTACTACAATTTTCTTTTACATACGAGTTCATAGACTCATACAATCAAAATCTTAAATAGCTGTTACCATCTTAAAATCTTAAGAAACTACTAAATGTTTCGTTTGTGCTTAATATAACTAGCGTCTCATTACACAACCTTAGGATTTCTACTCCTCTTTTCATCATTAGTTGCAGTCACGATAATCAGAAACTAGTTGCAAATTCACAGACTCATATAGTACAGAGTGCATCTATAGTCAGGGTTACCAACCCCGAAACGAAATTCCTCGTACATAAGCAGCTAACAATCTCGTACTTTGACTTTCGAACCTCGTACATCTAAAAAAAACGCTTTTACAACTAAAAATACACATTTGCTAGCTTCTAACTAAAAATAAAACATCACTTTGTGATAGAGACGACAAATGCGGATAGCAAAATATTTTATTAATCGGGGTTTTCCCAGTTGACATAGCTACTTCAGTCTGCAGACAATGATCACCTAAATGCGACCAATGGATTTCTTTTGTCCAAAAGTTCAAGTTTCGATAGATATCATTCGTTTTTAATATGAAGCATGTTCATCAAAGAGTAACTCGCGTTTCTTGCCGGCTCTTCTCGAAGATCCTACTTATTCCGAACCGGTGGTAGAGTCACAAAAAATATGATAAAAATAACAATTGAATTCAAAAGTATCTGTAACAGATTTATTTGAATAAGGATTTTTCTTTCTTTCTCTCATATTACAAATATGTACGAGGTAGATAGGATCCTCGTACCTCGTACGGAGGACCACAAATCTCGTATTTGTACGAGGAACCTCGTACGTTTCGCAACCCTGTCTCTAGTGGGTGTACGTAAACCACGCGTGCCAGAGGTGCTGAACTGTCGGCACATTGTAATTACGTGTCACGCTTCCGGATCGGCATTTCGGCAGCACTACTGCAATCTAGATGATATTAAATCTATTCTAGACTTGCTAGTTGGATGTCTAGAATTCTAGACTGTTTTAGTGTAGTGAGTGTCGGTGGCTCAGTGGTGTTGACTGTCGCCTTCCTACCGGGAGGGCTGTGGTTCAAATCCCGACACATACCAATGAATTTTCGAATTTCGAAAATATATGTACGTTATCCGACGCTCTTACGGTGAAGGAAAACATCGTGAGGTTCCTGCGCATGCCTACGAATATGTATTCAAGTGATTGTAGTCGGCCAATCGGCACTGGGCCCGCGTGGACGACTATTTCCTATACAGGCAGGCTCATGCTTCTCGGTCACAATCGAGTTTTTCGGCCGGTCAAATTGGTTTCAGTCAGTTCTCAATTTCGTTGCTTTTAAACATATTTGAAGTCTGCCTTTTTTACAACCTCTACATAAAAATTCATTGTTGACATCATTACTTTAATCAGCCAATTAGCTAGTTTTCGATGAATTAGTAAAATTAGCGTTAAATTGGATTAGTTAATAGTGATATCAGAATCGAGGCAGCGCTAGTATATTACCACGGTCAATTGCGCAGATTATGGTTAACGTCGTTGACCCATTTCTGTATACTCGTAATAGGGTGTATCCATTTTTAATTGCATACGATACCTGAATTTCATAGTATTGATACTTTGAAATTACGGGGTATAAGGTAATAAATAAATATCCACTGACATTCACACAGCACCATCTAGCCCCAAGTTAGGCGTGAAGCCTATGAGTATGGGTACTAAACAACGGAAAAACATACTTTTATATATTTTTTTGTAAATACATACATATTATACATAGAAAACACCCAGACCATTACAAACAGACATGTTCATGTACACAAATGTTTGTACTGCCTGGGGATCGAACCCGGAACCCTTTGTGTTGCAATCGATGTCTCAACCGCAACACCAAATGGGTCGTCAAAGAGAAATAAGAGAGGGTTTACTTTGTAACTCGATAACTCGATAATAAGTCGCCTTGGTAGATACCACCGCAGTGCCAGATATCTTCCCGTGAAATAAGAGTGCTATGCACTTTTGTGTTTCGGGATGAGGGCACTGTAGCTAGTAAAATTATCGGGTATAAGAGACCTAACATCTGTTGTTTCGGGTGACGGGCGCAGTGCCGCATTGATGGAGAATAATAATTGTCTATTATTTGTTGGTCTCTTTCAATGCCGCTCTGTCATGATCAGGCGTATTACTTACCATCAGATGATCGTCCTGACCGTCCGATTTCGTAACCGCAGTGCCAGATATCGTCCCGAGAAACAGGAGTGCTATGCACTTTCGTGTTTTTAAGGATGAGGGCACTGTAGCTAGTGAAATTCCCGGGTATATGAGACCGTGTGTACGGCGTACGGCGTGTCGGGTGACGAGCGCAGGGCGGTGTTGGCGGGATAATTACTTTTTACATTGACGGTTTTTCTTCAATGCTCCTCTGGTCAGGCGTGTAACTTACCATCAGCTGAGCGAAGTGACCGTGCTAATTAATATATAACAAACAAAATACACTATTAAAAGTAAAACCAGGAGACAACTAGAAGCCATAAATGACCGTAATTACATAGATAAACTATAAGCTAACTAATTGCACAATCTCACCCAAAAAGCGTCCGTGGCAAAATTTTGCTCATCCGTCAGTTGGGCAGAATTTTCATTCATAATCACGTCGCTCGCTACATGTCATAGTGTCAAAGTAGTATGCTCATGCTTTTGATTTTGCACCATTTTAATGACGCGTTATGGTCAAAATTTTAATGAATATCTGTATGTCACAAATATAATATTAAGTATGTGTCAAGCGGCTCGGAAATTTTCGGATGATATTTATTCGTAATTATGCATCTAGTCAATGATATTCTGTATATATAAAGGTAGATACGCCAGACGTGCCTCAAAAACGAACCGCCGAAGAGAGTACACTTTGAACTCTTTTGTTTAGGTTAATGTATGCTCATTCGAAATATGTGTATGTGTGCTGTCACTGCATTCGGAACACATTTTTTGATTGTTTTGTGAGCATATCACGAATCCATACTTTTTTACATCATTGGCATCTAGTTAGTTTCTATTTCATATAAGCTAAATAAGTGTAACTAGTTAATTGTTTAATTAACTTACCACACGGAATAATCAACCTTAGTGATTTACTCAGGCGCTCAGATCACCGGGGGCGGGGTCCTAGTACGTCTAGCCCGATATTGAGTTAATACTCTAGACTCACCTTAGTTGTTTGTGGTTGTACCTATGCTCATAGCGCGTTAATTGGACGCCTTCTTGCAAGATAGAAGCAGTAAGGGTTTTTAAGGTTTCGTAGCCATATGGCAAGAAACAAGTCAAGTCTGTCTGTCTGTCCGTCCGTATGTCACACCTTTTTTTCTCCGAAACTATAAACACTGCAGTATTCAAACTTTGTGGACATATGTATTCTGTAAACCGCTATCAGGTTTTGACAAGAAACTTGAAAAAAAAAATATTTTGGGGTTCCCCATACATTGAACTGATACTCAAAAATTTTATTGTCATCGTATCCCCCCATGTGGGGTATCAATGTGTAGAGCTTAAAAAATGAAAATGAGGTTTATTATATTTTTTTTTTAAATTGAATAGTTTTGGCGAGAGACGATTGAAAAAATTGTGTCCCAATACTTATTAAGACGGACTAAATTTCAGTAGAAAATAATGTTCAATTAAAAAGCAACTTTACTAAACATCGACTTACTGTTTGTTCTCTAAGCAAATAACTGTTTCAAACCAATTGACTCTTACTAGTTTTTTATCTGCTACCTAACCACGCTGAACAAAGAGTGAAAAATGGAATAGTAGAAGCAAACTGAAATGAAAAAGTTACCCTTTGCGCCGTGAATTCATTTAGGATTAGCTTCGCCTGCATCATTTAATTGAATGGCGCAAATTGAATCATTTTCCGATACTAGACACAATCTGTGGTAACGTTTTGTCTCTGCAAGCTTTTTATGTTGAATTAATAACCGTGAGGTTAAACTGACCACGGACTTTTAGCGGTTTTAGTAGCGTGCCGTTTTCAATGTAGTGAATATTAAATTGTTATAAATAGAAAAGATGAGTGATTGTTTATAAACTACAACGGGTTTTTGGCACATGGACTGACAGGATTTCCGGGGGGTTGGTTGGTTGTACGTTACTTTTCCTCGGTAGACGCAATGTTGCCACTTTTTATATGTACACAAATTTCAGAGTTTGAAAGGACTTAATTTTTTTCTCAATATGAATCATATCAAGAAAATATTTATTCGAATTATGAATACATTACCGAATACAAAGACAAGTAACCTTTTGGTATTGCAACAACAAATAAAAGTATGACGATTCAAAGGTTTTTGACGATCAAGTTGATATTTTAAGAAATAAAAAAGTCATATCTCAACTATGTACCGTGAAACTTCATTATATAGTAGGCTTCATAGTAGGCATTGCGGCTGCCTGGAAAGTACGAGTAGCGTACGTAAGACCCCCAACCCCCCAAAATACCTATCTAAATCAAAACGAATTGAAATTATTAAGATTTGCCACCAATTACTATTAATTTGTCTTCTTAAATTCTCTTTTGTGAAAACCTTCCGTACTTATTAATTAAGTTTTTTTTCATTCCTTTTCATGAGGTGATGATGATGACGATTGTTTTGTAACGATTTGTATCTGTAATAAAAATGTAATATTTTCCTTATAAAATCAGTAACTGAGAGATCAATATATTAAGCGACTCGTATATTTAGCGGAAAAACAACAGAAAAACTATTTGTTCGTTCGTGGTAGAGTTTCATAACACAAATACCAACCAAATATTAAAAAAAAGTTCCATGTTTCTATCGGATTTTCCCAAACAGATCGGTTCACTGTATTCATAGAATGTAGTTATGTTTCAGCTATCACTTTGGCTTAGTGGAACGCCGCGTTCAAAGCTTAAAGGGCAAGTTAATTCTTCGTAAGCTTGTTCCCAATGAAAAATAACCGACCATCATTCAAAACGGGACCTTAATGCTGTCATTATAGAGGGCCGATAAAAAATGGGGCATAAATCAACATTTTCGGTGAAAAAGCTTGATGAAAAATGGATACTAACGTCTTTCAACTGTTCTTATATAGGTACCTAAAGCAGATATTTGGTTGAAGTGTCGATTAATGAGAATATAAACAAAATCGTACGGGGTAACGTTTAACTTTTGAGGCCAAAGCTAACCTGCTATAGTAGGTACCTGAAGATCGAACCCGGAACCCTTGGTTTCGTAGACGTCTTAACTATAACTCCAAATGGGTCGTCTTTATAAAAATATATTGATTTATCAGCACGTTATGCCTACGACGACCCACTTGGTGTTGCGGTAGAGACGTCGGCTGCAACACCAAGGGTTCCGGGTTCGATCCCCAAGCAGTACAAACATTTGTGTGCAAGAACATGTCTGTTTGTTATGGTCTGGGTGTTTTCTATGTATAATATATATGTTTTTATAATAAAAAATGTATATAAGTATGTTTATCCTTTTATCCGTTGGAGCTAGATGGCGCTGTGTAAATGTCAGTGGATATATTTATATGAACATGCACATATTTTCATTACTTGTGTTGAATTTGGCTCCGTATTACTTGCAACTGTCCCCAAAGCACTCAGCCGCCGTAGTGTAACCCGAATCCATAGAGATTTGTTGCATTAGCATCACACTACAATAACACATGGTCTCAATATGTCTTGTCCGTCCAAAACGAAACGGTTCTGAGTTAGAGAAATATGTAAAATAGGCATTTGATGAATTGATACTGAGTACCACACCAATACAAATATATGTAAAACTGGATACTGAGTCGTCTAGGTACGTACAACAGTGCCAGAGATTCTCCCGTAAAATAAGAATGCTATGCACTTTTGTGTTTCGGGATGAGGGCACTGTAGCTAGTGAAATTACTGGGTATAAGAGACTTAACATCTGTTGTCTCGGGTGACGGGCGCAGTGCGGCATTGATGGAGGATAATAACTGTGTATCAGTTGTTGGTATCCTTCAATGCCGCTCTGTCATGGTCAGGCGTATGACTTAACATCAGGTGAGCGTTCTGACAGTCCCTATCACTTCGTAACATAAAAAAACATACAAGTTCATGCACAAAAATATTTGTACTGCCCGGTGATTGAACCCGGAACCCTTGGTGTAGTAGCCGACGTCTCAACCATTACACCAAATGGTTCGTCGTCTTGATTTAATTGGTAACACGTAACACCAATCGACAGTAAATTCTACTTTATAATCACCATTTTTAGGAGCTTTTACTATGGAGGATCGATATTTTATTTATTTATTTATTTAAGGCTCACAAAACAAGATACAGTCAAATACAGTCTTTAGTTTCATCAATAAAATATACATCCTAGACTGCAACTCTAAACATGTGAGCACAGATTGTACCAAATTAGCTGTAATGAGAGGTTAGTGTATAATAATACTTAATATCTATGTACCTTAGCATGTAATGTTAGTGAGAAACATTATAAGAAAGTGTAATGAAAAATCAGCTATAGTCCTGGATTGAAAGAATGTCCAGGACTTTATTACGAAAACCATGCAATTTACAAGCGAAAATGTCCAAAGAAGAGTGCTCAGAGATTAATTCATTATAGAGGCGACACATTCTTGTAATAGGGTTGTAAAAAGTGGTATTAGTTTTATGAAACTGTAGGCAAAATAAACCAGGAGAGGGATTACGGGACCTAAACCGCGTACTAAACTCAAGCATAGAAAGTAGGACTGGGAGTCAATTTTATAGTGTATAATTTTATAAAGAATTATAAGTTCGCTGCATTTACGACGGGACGCAAGTGATAAGATTTTAAAGTATTTAAGCCTCGCGTTATACGACCTATACCTACGACCAATACGAGCCCTAAAGCAAAGGATATTTAAGAACTTTTTTTGAATATTTTCGATTCTATTCGAGTGTACATTATAAAAAGGTGACCAGATTATAGAAGCATACTCGAGTATGCTTCGTACTAAGGAAAAGTATATATACCTAAAAGTCAATTGATTTCTAAATTCCTTAGTGCATCGTGATATAAAACCAAGGAGCTGAGTACACCTGGAGATAATATAGTCATAGTGACATCGGAATGTAAGTTCCTCATCAAAGTAAACACCCAGATCTTTTATTGTAGATACACGCTGCAAAGTAGAATCACCTAACATGTAGTCAAAAGTAATTTTGTTCTTCAAGGTACCAAAAGATATAACACTGCACTTGGAAGTATTTAAATACATTAAATTACTCAAGCACCAGTCTGATAACAAGTCTAAATTCCTTTGGAGCTCCAAACAGTTGTTCAGGTTTTTGATAGTGAAATACAATTTTAAGTCATCTGCGTAAAGCAAACAAGGGACTGTAAATCGATAAACTAGGTCGTTAATAAAAACCAAGAAAAGCAGCGGTCCCAGATGCGATCCCTGAGGTACACCCGAAGTTATGTTAACCGGCGTGGAATGTTGCCCCTCCAGGCATACCAATTGACTCCTATTATCTAAGTAGGACTCAAACCATCTTAATAGGTTACCATGGATCCCATAAGCCTCAAGCTTTTTGCACAAAAGTGAGTGATTCACTTTGTCGAAGGCTTTAGAAAAGTCGGTGTATATTGAGTCAACCTGAAGTCTTTGCGCAAATGCAGAACAAATATAGTGTTTATATTCTAACAAATTAGTTACGGTAGACCTATTTTCCATAAATCCATGCTGCGTAGAAGAGAGGTGAGGTTTCAAATAAGAATAGAGTATATTGTAAGTGACAGCTTCAAATAGTTTTGCAAAACAAGCTAAAATACTAATTGGTCTATAATTACTGCATATATCTTTATCACCAGATTTAAAAACTGGGATAACGTGAGCAATCTTCCAAAAAATCGGGAATTTGCCTTCCTTGAGTGATTTATTGAACAGGATGTGTAAGGGAATGCTCAGTTCCTTACAGCAACTCTTTACAAAGTGGGGAGGTATGCCGTCCGGACCAGCTCCCTTATCAGCATCCAGTTCCCTAATTTTTGATTGGATACTTTCCAAAGAAATCTCAATATTATGCAAGCTGAAGTGATGACTTGGGTTCGTAACCAGGTCAGGCAAATCGCATTCAGTTTTACTCTCAAACACGGAACTAAAATAAAGAGAAAACATTTCACAAATTTCAGGAATGTCAGAAGAAACATTATTATTATATTTCATAGTCATAGGTAGCGAAGTAGATTTTTTTTTGTCGTTAATATATGCAAATAGGTGTTTAATATTACGTTTTATGGATGATTCGACTGATTCAAGGTAAGCTTTATAACAACTACTTAAGAGAAGCTTACATCGGGCACGGAGCAACTTAAATGTATCGTAATCAATTGGATTTCTAAATTTATTGTATTTACTATGATATTTATTTTTTTCTTTTAAAGTGTAACGTATAACGTGGACGTTAGATGACCCAGCTGGTGTAATGGTTGAGACGTCGGCTACTACACCAAGGGTTCCGGGTTCGATCACCGGGCAGTACAAACATTTGTGTGCATTACCATGTCTGTTTGTATTGATCTTGGTGTTTCTATGTATAATATGTATGTATTTAGAAAAAAGGTATATGTTTTTCAGTTGTTTATCACCCATACTACAGGCTTCACGCTTAACTTGGGCTTGAATGCGCTGGTATTAATATCAGTGGATTTTTTTTTGTAATGGTAATGATATTTTAAATGAGCATCGATGGCTCAATGGTATTGACTTTTGCCTTTCGACCGGGAGGGTGCAGGTTAAAATCCCGCCACGTACGAATGTGTTTTCAAATTTTAGAAATTAAATGTACGTTAATCCGACGCTCTTACGGTGGAGGAAAACATCGTGAAGAAACCTGCGCACACCTGCGAAGAAATACAATGGTTGTGCGTGTAGTCGGCCTCTCCGTTCTGGGCTCGCGTGTATGACGTAGGCCTGGACATTCGGGTACGGGCAGGTTCGTGCCCCTCGGTGTGGACGTTTAATGAGCTGATGATGAATGGCAATTATATAGTATAATGAATTGTCTAATAATATAACCAATTAATCTTATCATGAAACAGGTCGAATGACTGATCGTAATTGCATCTCGATGTTTTAGAAAGAAAGAAAGAAAAATATTTATTTGGTGCAATTTAAATTATAGCATGTCAGTTCTTAAAATCATATTAAAGACATAATGCTCCAAAATGGTGTCCACTCAGCTTATGTATTTAATAAGCTACCACAAAATATAATTGATTTACCCCTGCATAAGTTTAAGTCACAGGTAAAGGCGATTTTAATAAAAAAAGCTTACTATAGTATCAAAGATTATATAAATGATAAAAACTCATGGACATGTTGATCTCCACGCCTGCACTGTTTGTTTTGTTATCATCAATTTAGATTTATATAATACTTAATTGCTTAATAGTGCTTTTGTAGATTATTATATTTTTACCAATACTTAATATGATAAAAATTGTAAATATAATTTGCTTTATATAATTATTTTTTTAAAAGAGTAATTACTGAGTTTCTTGCTGGTTTCTTCTCAGTGGACAACTACCTCCTGAACCAGTGGTAGCTTCATTTGACATTCATAAGTGTATTGTAAGGACCTAAACTGAATAAACACTTTCATTTTCATTATGCAAAGAGAGATTATATTGATATTATATTATCTTTTACTATTGAGACACGATTACGATCCTATTACAGCATTTTAAAATAATCGGAATTGTGGCCCTGGCAAAGAGCCAGACGATTGTGATGCGAGTGAGGCGGGTGTCAATAATACCCTGTTTGAATACGGGGGAATGATTCAATGAGGGTTTTTGCAATGTAAAACCTCGCTACGTTGGTGAAAGGTCTAGAATAATTTCGATTGGTCACTGATGTTTGTAGTGACATTAAATATCCAAATGTCACACGAATAACCAATGGGAAGAGAGCAACTTGCTATTATACTTGACAGATTATTAAATTACAAATACCCTCATTGAGGCGATATTCTCGCGCGAACGAAACGTTTTGATATAAATGCTACCTATAGAGAGTCGGTGGCTCATTTGTGTGGACTGTTGCCAATCTGGTGGGCGCAGGTTCAAACCACGCGACGTACCAATGTCATTAAGAATTTGAGAAAATATATATAATTATAATATCATACCTTTTAATTCTATTTTTAATCAAATAATAAATTAATATTACTAATGAAAAATAATATACCTTTATTGGATAATTTTGACATATTTATGGATCTCATTTTATACACCGACGCTCTCATAAGAGCGCTCTCATAATTTTTCGGAATTATATGTACGTTATCCGATGCTCTTACGGTGAAGGAAAACATCGTGAGGAAACCTTTATGCACGTCTGCGAAGAGATTCATAGATTGTGTGTGAAGTTGTCCAATCCGCACTGGGCCCGCGTGGACGACTTAGGCCTAATCACCCTATACGGGTAGGCTCGTGCCCCTCGGTGGAGACGTATATTGAGCTGATGATGGTGATGGTTTAATTACTAATCTATGATTCTATTTATTTTTAACGATTTCTCAAAATATTTATGTAACTAGTACTATCACTATGTAAGGTAATATTCAAAGGCGTGTAATCTAATATTTTACCTTTACTCGGTTACTTCGGCAATGGCTGAAAATCAGTGCTTCACTCTTTGAGTGTATGTTACACTGAGCTATTGCCCTTTTGCACTGCTGCGGCATGCATGTGTATTTTGGAATAAATGCTCAATATATTAATAATGTTTTGTGTATATCGGTATTATTGTGTGTTGATTTATTAATTAGATGTTTTTTGTTATGATAACGAAGCATGTATGCCTATTAGTGCAAATGAATGATTTATCTATCTTTCTATATATATACGTTATTCGGCGCTCTCACGGCGAAGGCGAATATACATGGGCGGCGGTGTCATTTACCATCAGATGAGCCGTTTGCTCGTTTGCCTGCTATAGCATAAAAAAAGAGAAGGAAAACACGGTGAGGAAACCTGCGCACGGCTGCGAATTGATTCAAAGGTTGTGCGTGAATTCGGGCATTACGCACAGGGCCCGCGTGGACGACTAAGGCCTATACACCTTAGACGGGTAGGCCCGTGCCCATCGGTGTATAATGAGCTGATGATGCCTACCTCTATCTAGTACAGTCTGGGAGTATTATTGGGTCTCTAGGTGTTTGGTTTGTATGTGTGTTCGTTGTGTGATAATAGTACAAGAAAATACAATTAGATGTTACCTGTTTATATGAAAAACATGATCCGAACAAAAAGAATAGGCAAGATGACTGGGTCCTGGAATCATAAGTACTACAAATATGGATTAAAACAAACGATGTGCTAACTCTCAGCTCAAAAACTCGTGTTTTATGAATTTTATTAGTCTTCAAAGTTAGTGGGGCAAATCCACTTTTAAAGTACATTAATTGACAAAAAATTAAAACAAAAGGATAACACACACCTACAATATATAGATAGATAGACTCTTTATTGCTCACAATGAATTAAATACAAAACAAAAACATAAAAACCAATACAGTAAGCAAAGTCGCTACAAGCGATCTCTTCCAGGCAACGTTAGGATAGATAAGACGAAAAATAAGTAAGGTAGTGGGCAAGAAAAATAGGAGAACAAATATATATATTATTATATTATATTATTCAATAAGATGTCACTATCGATACATATACGGATACCTAAAAAAAAGAACAAAATACTTAATAAATACACAAATGTAATAAATATGCTATCATAAATAAATAAATTTAGATATATAAACAAATACATATTTATTTATATAAATAATTACAAAGTAGTGTCCAGTAAATGCTGGTGGAGTCTGTTCTTAAAAAACAATGATGTTTACAATGTATTATAAATTAATAATAATTTTCATCATCCCTATTGTACTGAATTACAATTGCTACAATAGCTTATACGAATTTACTAGTAAATTCCATAATATATAAATCTTTCCTGTCGACACCAACGGGCTGAATAAAGTGAATATCCAATATGGAAGCCATCATCTTTCTTTACGAACCGGCGCGCTTAATAGAGGGCGCTACTGAGCTAAGAGCTGGCAGCATGCCAAAGCGTGCGGCGCCCGATTTTAAGGCCAGTGTCCAAATGCTGTGATTTATACCCAACTATACAAAAATATTGTGTAGGACGCCCTCCGGCCTGATGGACCGACGACTTGCGACAGGTCGCTGGTGGAAGCTGGATGAGAAAAGCGGAGGACCGATATATCTGGCGCAAAATGGGGGAGACCTATGTTCAGCAGTGGACTGCGATAGGTTGAAGAGAGATACAAAAAATATACACAGATTTTTTTCAGAACACAACAAATTAGGTAATATGAAACATTTAATTAAGTTGATTAAAAAAATACTCGAAAGTAGATCTTTATTACGGCCATTCTAATTAATAGATTTATTATTTGTAAGAATCTTCGTATACATAGTTGTATAAAGCCATATCGACTCGATAAAAACAATATTTAGCGACTGTCGCTGTTACCACATCTTTTTCTATGTCCAGTCTAGGAATCATCATTATCATCAGCTCATTAAACGTCCCCACCGAGGGGCACGAGCCTACCCGTATAGGGTGATTAGGCCTTAGTCGTCCACGCGGGCCCAGTGCGGGTTGGAAAACTTCACGCACATCCTTTGAATCTCTTCGCAGGCATGCGCAAGTTTCCTCACGATGTTTTCCTTCACAGTAAGAGCGTCGGATAACGTACA
The DNA here is from genome assembly GCA_019425675.1 of Leucinodes orbonalis. Lineage (NCBI taxonomy): Eukaryota > Metazoa > Arthropoda > Insecta > Lepidoptera > Crambidae > Leucinodes > Leucinodes orbonalis. The sequence goes on along the minus strand of PQWD01010000.1, from coordinate 91,312 downwards.
TATATATTCGAAAATTCGAAAAACCTATTGGTACGTGGCGGGATTTGAACCTCAGCCCTCCCGGCAGGAGGACAACAGTTCAGACCATTGAGTCTAGGAATAATAATAAATAAATATCCATCAAGGTTTACACAGTGCCATCTAGCCCCAACTAAGCATTTTAGCATGTCATATAATATGGTGACTAAACAACTGATGTGTTTATCAGTTGTTTAGTCACCATTCACATTTATCTTGTTACATTTATTACATACATATTATACATAGAAACACCCAGGAAATTAGTTTAGTAACTATGTGTAGTCATCACGGAGGCAGTAAGACGTTTAGTTAAAATCAGAGATACCGTTTTACTAATTTAAGCTCTCAAAGAAGAATCTTCGGTACAGAAAAACCTAAGAAATTAAAAGACTATAAAGGATTGAAAATAGAGCAGTTAGGAAGCTATCGCCTTACTTTAGCAGCAGCTGAATAGGGAACCCCATTGATGCTGAAACTGGCATCGCGCCAGACTGCAGCCACGCCGGTTCGAGACTAGTGTCTCCATGACGACAGCTTTAAATTTATTATCAAAGAGAATGTCTCTGTAGAATCAAATACTGGATTAAAGTGTTTTGAATTTGGGACCTTAAGAGAGTAATTTTACCGAGAAGTGTTTTATATGGTTGAAACTTAGATAAACAGTAAAGTAACGATACACAATCTCACTCAAATAGTCCGCGGCGAAATTCTGCCCATCGCCTCAGTGCAGTAGAACTTTCATTCACAATCACGTCGCTCGCTACATGTCATAGTGACATCGTAGTTTGCTCGTGCTTTAGATTTTGATTTTAAGGACGCGTTAAGGCCAACTTTTTAATGCATAACTTTATGTCATAAATATAACAATAAGTCAGCATATGTTTCAAGCGACTCGGTCGTTTTTGGGTTGATATTTCTTCGTGATTGATAATCGAGTTAGTTTATTGTATATATAAGTTATGACATACGGAAGCGAAACGTGGTTGTTCACTGAGGGCCTCTTGAATAGACTCAAGGTTGCTCAGCGTGCTATGGAGAGGGCTATGTTAGGTGTCTCCCTACGCGATAAAATCCGAAACGAGGATATCCGTACGGAGAACTAGGGTGACCGACATAGCCCAGATGATTAGCAAGTTGAAGTGGCAGTGGGCAGGGCACGTAGTGCGTAGAACCGATAGCCGATGGGGCGGAAAGGTTCTCGAGTGGCGTCCACGTAACGGAAAGCGAAGCGTAGGCCGACCCCTAACCAGATGGACGGATGATCTGTTTAAGGTGGCGGGCAGCAGATGGATCTCAACTGCTAGGGATCGGCCCGCGTGGAATTCATTTGGGGAGGAGGAGTTCAGTAGTGGACATAAATAGGCTGTAATGATGATGATGATATATCAGGCATGAACTATAATATTATAGTACTTATATGAAAACTATGCGTGTAACTCTGCCTTTTATAATACCGTATTCAACCCACTAATTAATGTTCTTTTTACAACAATTATACTTGAATAACGTGACCCTTTTGTCATTCAACATTGTTTTGAATAATCAACGTCTAAATCTTTGCCCTTTACCTTCAAAGTTTTGAACTTTACAATTATATCTCATGAAATTCAACCCGCCCGCCTACAGGGGCTCCGATCTCGGTGTTAACTTTTTTTCGTCAAAATTTATTGATTCCAATTCAAGGTACTAAAATAATTGTTTTGTTTTTTCAAGTAAACCTATTTAAATTTAGTACTATTTGTCTAACAAAAGTTCTTAACTGAATTTGAGCTTTTAGTTTTTTGTCGATATTGAATTATAATTGCTTTTCGTAAGCCCATCAAAGCTCGTTGTTGTATAAATCTTATACAAATAATGTCTCGTTTTCGGCGGTCGAATTAATTATGCTCAAAATGATAATCTATGTATGCTCATGTAAGCCTTTTTCTACTTGGTAATACTAATTATAGGCCTTTTACGTGTTATATCATTTTTCATTTTGTCTTCGAATTTTCTGTATTACTTACCATTTCTATTAATGTACATAGTTTTAGTTTATGTAAGCGAACTAAAGTTACCAGCAATGCTCGCCGGGTATGTCGCAGAACCGATGACTGTTGTGTTATAGAGTTTTGTAGTGGAGATTGCGTCCCGGCAAGCGTAGTGTAAGACATCTCTGGCTCGATGGTCCGAAGACTTGCGTGACATCGCTTGTGGAGGCTGGATTACGAAAGTTGAGGACCGGGATATCTGTCGCAAATGACCCTGCTTTCACTACGATAGATGAAAATAGATGAAGAGAAACAGGTAATAATTTGAATTAAAATGTTGTACCTGAAATGCATATTTAATGATCTTAACCTCTTTAATAATATAAAAGAGCCTCGGTGGCTCAATGGTGTGAACTGTCGCCCTCCTACCGAGAAGGCTGTGGTTCAAATCCCGCCACGTACCAATGTTTTCCAATTTTCGAAAAATATATGTTGTACGTTATCCGGCGCTCTTACGGTGAAGGAAAACATCGTGAGGAAACCTGCGTACGCCTGCGAAGAGATTCAAAGGTTGTGCGTAAAGTCGTTCAATCCGCACTGGGCCCGCGTGGACGATTAGTCGTGATTAGGCCTTAGGGCCTAATCACCCTATACAGGTAGGCTCGTGCCCCTCGGTGGGGAACTTTAATGAGCTGATGATGACCTGAAATGCATATTAAGTTACCGAATTGATAAGCTACAAAGTGTACATGTAAAATTGTGCAAATATCGGTGACATTTAATTTGCAAGTACAAATAGTATCTGCGTACAGCGTGGTATCGCGCGGGTATACATCTCTTTGTGATCGCTATTTCGATGGTTGAGTGCGGTGTTTTATGTGTAGGGGCAGTACAGACGACAGACTATCCGTGACGCACTTTTTAGTTTGTGTTTTTTTTTGTAATTATATGCGTCAACGCATACGACGCGCAAAAAGTCCTGTGCACAAAAATCCGGACAGACCGCGCAGCGCCGCTGCGCATTAAAAGTATGCGACTATTGAAGGTTGGCTTCAACGCGGCCTAACGCAAATGGCGCATATTGTAGTCTGTAGGCTGCATTCGTTAGGGGTGGAGGTTACAGTAAGTGTGCTGCCTAAAAAATAATCGAAGATTTGCTTCGTGTACGTTTAGTGAAAAATCTGTGGCCGAATCTTATGCGCGCCATGCTGATTTTTTGTGCTCCAACATACAAAAAGTGTGCCGTCTGTGTAGTACTTAACGTGTATGTTAGATTCGATATCACACGTCAAATCCGTATGAATAAAGATAAAATTTGGGAGGTTGACGTGCAGCGATTAATCGCTGATTGAACGATACAACGGAGCAGTAAGCTAATATCAAAAGGGTACGACGGGAAAAACGAATAGCTTGGAATTATATTGCTATTGTTACTAAATTATAGAAAATCAAAAGAATTTTCCATTGTAAAAATATAATAACATGTCAATGTAATGTAAGTGTAGCCCTTATTTAATTCAGTATTATTTGGTTGAAAAATGTATTTGAAAAACATGAGAGTTATGATTCTAAAAAAGCAATGAGAGAGACTGGAATTAATATAACTAAATACTCTGAATTAAGTTATAATCACGCTAAGCACATTGAATGAGATTAACTTTACAGATTAAATCGCGCATATATGAAAATTAATATAAGATATGCTTTTTTGTGACATTTTTTTCATATTTATCGATGAATTTGCAGTTACCGTGGTCACGATTTAATTCGTAAACTTGAAAAGTGAGCTGTCAGGTTGCTTTTGCTTACTTATTTGAAACAAAAATGATGGTAAATTGCTTATGAGCAAGCTGTAATTTAAGTCTGAGAGCTGTCTGCGCTCGCCATTTGCCCAGTGAAGCTATGAAGAGCATTTGCGACCAACAGCAGTAGTACTAAGTCAATTAGAAAAAATATATTAAGGATAGGTGTAATGAGAGACTAACACTAACCGAGACATAACCATGACCACTCTGACGGGAGAGACGAAGAAACGATGAGTGTGCTCCGCTATCCGACTCTACTCAATCATCATTATCAGCCTATAACAGCCCACTGAAGGGCACAGGCCTTACCGCACGCAGCTATAAGGATATTAGGCCGTAACCCCCCACGCAGGCCCAATGCGGATTGGTGGGTGCTAATGACTACCATCGAGAGCGTCGGTGGCTCAGTGGTGTGGACTGTCGCCTTCCTACCGGGAGGGCTGAGGTTCAAATCCCGACACGTACCAATGTGTTTTCGAATTTTCGAAAAATATACGTACGTTATCCGACGCTCTTACGGTGAAGGAAAACATCGTGAGGAAACCTTCATGCACGCCTGCGAAGAGATTTGAAGGTTGTGTGTGAAGTCGTCCAATCCGTACTGGGCCCGCGTGGACGACTAAGGCCTAATCACCCTAAACAGGTAGGCTCGTGCCCCTCGGTGGGAACGTTTAATGAGCTGATGATGATGAATGACTACCATCCTAAGATTGTAGCCGGGACCGACGGCTTCACGTGACAAACGAAGTGAGGAATCTTTCTTTTCGGACAATCAGGTGATTCAGCAAGGGCCAAACTAGGAAGTACCGCAAAAAGTTCCATTTTCCGTGAGGTTTCAGCTAAATGGTATGTCCCTAACTTGGTAATGGCACCCGCGAAGTTGGGATGCCAACAAGCCGCTAGTTTTCACCATCCGAAATAAAATACCAAACCTTATTATTATAAAAGCGCACCTTATTTTATATGTCGTTTCATTGATCACTTTTGTTTCTTTGCAATATTTTATTTTTAAATACACTGAAACCTATAAATATTAGGTCAATTTGATGATTGTGAATAATGACGTCTTCTTCTTCTTCTTAGTCGTGCACTCTTGACAGAGTGGTCGTGGCTGTTGATGGAAGGGGTTGCGTCTCGCCGTCGCCATTAGGTTCCAGGGCAGCCGCACGACCTGAGATGTTTCTCCACATTTGCCGACTCATAGCGTGGCGAGTACATTGTACTGCGGTCAGCCGCGTAATCTTTCTGATGAGGTCAATCCAGCGAGTGGGTGAACGGCCTCGAGATCTCTTGCCTTCTGTGTGGCCTTGCACTACAAGCTCTCAATCGAGTCCTCATTTCTAGAAATATGTCCAAAGAACCTCAGTTTCGTAATTGCAAATCGACGATAACCTGTTTCGTATTTGAAGTTCTTGAGTATAGAAACATTGGTGCGAAACGCCATCCAAGGTATTCTTAACATGCGCCTCCAACACCACATCTCCAGAGCGTCAATTTTTCGTCGGTCTTGCAGTCTAATAGACCAGGTTTCAGCTGCATACAGAAAGATTGGAAAAACAAGGCATTCCATTAGTCGAACCTTAGTGTTTTTGGTGATTCGCCTGTCCCTCCAAATCTTCCAAGACGCTCAACTGCCGATCTCGTAATGGCACAGCGGCGTTTATCTCGTCTTCGCACCTCCGACATTGGAGATAGTAGAACCGAGGTATGTGTAGGTTTTGGGACCACTTCGCAGTTAGCTACGTGTTGCACTTTGTTAGTGATATGTTCAGCTCGATCACTATCATAATCTTCGTTTTGTTCTCTATTAAGGAAGACCAAAACAAAGACTTGTGCTTTCGAGACGGGCTATAGATCTTCAAGATCTTCTTTGGATCTGGCTAGAAGAGTAGTGTCGTCAGCGTACCTTAAATTATTAATGACACGACCACCCACTGATACACCCTTATCCCACCCGTTCAAGACAATGCGCATAATATATTCGGTGTACGTGTTAAATAGCAGCGGCGACAGAATGCATCCCTGGCGAACACCGGATTCCGTTTTGAAAACATCTGAGAGTGCGTCATCAACTCGTACTGCTACTGAGCCCATCCAAGTACAATCGCTGCAACAGAAATATAAGGTGCTGTGGCACCCCCATCTCTAGAAGAACTCTCCATAGAGACTCCCAGATGTCTGTTTTGTATTGGTCTGGGTGTGCCTATGTATAATATGTATGTAATAAAAACAAACATTACAAATAAAATACATAAGTATGTTTATGAGTTGTTACATATCCATATTACAGGCTAAATGCTTAGATTGTCTCTAGATGGCGCTGTGTGTCTAACGATATTCATTTACAACAAGATGTGCCCCGCAGTTTTACCCGCGTTATATAATTATACTCTCCCGGAGTAAAATATAACCTAAAATCACTTCATTGTTTTTTTTGTGAATCATTGTTTTATTTATCCAAAATAAAAAGTATTGTCTAATATAAAAGTAGGCTTTTTTTCCTTATTGCATCAGCTACCTGCCAAAAAAAGTCCCGTGCAAATCCATCTAGTCGTTTCAAAGACTATTTAGAACAAACAGACAGACAGACGCACAGAGAGAAAAAAAATTGAAAAATTGTTATTTTGGTATACGTGCCATATTCATAAGCATGAAAAAAATAATTGACATTTGTTTGTTCCATAGTTATTAAAACTCTTTTAAAGGCATGTCATTCGACACTAAATAAGGAACGCAAGCTTTCTACAAAATGTTATTATTTAAGGACTATTGTTTCACCAACTATTGTTTAAGAGCCATGTGTTTCACTTAGTATAAGGGAACATCTGTAAAACATTAAGTCAACTATAAATATTTAAAGTCAATGCTAATGCAATAAACGTAACCGTTTAAATAGTTTGTAAGGAAACATTGTTACATATAAAAACACCGCAGTTTTCTAAATTTAGTGACTTACCGGCATTTCGCAAAGGCCGAATTAAGACTGACATAGCTCTGTTTGCCGACGACACCGCCATCTATTGTTCCTCGCGTAAACCAGGCCCCATAGTCAAAACTCTCCAATCCTCAGCCGAGGTTCGCGTCCCACTCTGGGACACCCTTAGGCCCGTTGCATAAATTTTTGGGCTGAGAGCCATCTGCACTCGCCAATTGTCCGGTGAAGCTGTGAAGGCCACCTGCGGCCAACAGCAATAAGTCATTCCGAAAAAAAAAATAAAGACAGTTCGTATTCAGCAGCTCTCCTGAGCACACAAGTCTGGTATTTCATTTACGCTCCCTACAAGTCTACCAAATTGGTATTAATTAACAGACCCTTGATTGTATATATATGTAATAGATAATAGCTTTTACTTATTTCTACGTAGCCATGATCCAAAGCCTCGAAGCCGCTTTAGTACCAATAGAACTTTATTCATTTATTATTCGCCGACAATCTGAAGCCTTCAAGTTTCTGCAAGTTTACGTTTAAATATTCTGATCCTTTTATCATTGTTTAATATTTGCCAGCCGGCAATTGTTCCCGAGTTCCAAGTCATCCCACGGCTTTGGTGCCGTTTCTTACATGAAAATTATATATGTGTAGTACATTGATTTGTATATTACAAGATAATTGACAAAGATTGTCTCTAGAATTATTCGAGTTCAAATCTGGAACATTGACATTCAACTTCAAATAAGATAACTTTAAATTGTGGACAAATTCATCGACAATCTATGATTTCTTTTAAGATTGTTATCAGCTTCATTTTATATTCGAATTATGACTTTGTTGACTTTACGCTAAGTTAATCAATGATGGTCAAAAGACCTTAAAGTATGTTGCGAACGTTTACTAATGGTTTAGAATAAACAGATCATTTGGCATATTTACCTTTGAAATTAAAAAAGAGTATTACATCTCTACTCTTAAGTATTATATCCCCAACCAAATTAAAACATAATACACAATCTAGGTTATTTCAGCGACCTGTATTAAACCTTTCACTCTTGGGGTATTACATGCAACTTTATTAATAAAACTTCTAACCCGCACGAGTTACTGAAAACGCGAAATACAAAAAGCGTTGCCCACCATTTGTAATTTAGAAACATCGGAATTGCTTGTTTTGTTCGCGCTCAGTGACAACAAAAACCAATTGCAAATGAAACAACTATGGCCTCCAAAGAGGACACAATAACGCTACCAAATTAAGGAGGCACCTGGTAATTTATTTTCGTAGACGGTTTTGGGGGTACGACTCTGCTGGATTCCAAAATAATTTTATTATTGGGTTTAGGGAAGGTTAATCCTGTAAGTTATATGTAGTTGTAATATCAGTTTTTTTGGGGTTTGATATTCTTAAGTGCTTATTGTAAGCCGAAATTTAATATATTATTAATTTCAGTGATTTCAAGATATCTAATACACTGATATATACAAAAAATGATTTGAACTTCCTCGCCATTTCAATAACTAAACAGTACGAGTATGTATTGTAGATTGGGTTTGTTTCAAAAAATATATACAGATATCTCAAAATTCGTGAAGGTGGTTAGTCGTAGCATCGTTTCGGCACACTGCATAACTTACCTTTTATTCATGGACAAATCTAGACCAGTATGATTATATATTTGTATTTAAAAGTGTTCCTACGCAGGTAAATGAAAAAGGTTTTAATATGTGCTAAGTAAGTGACTCTCTTTCTATTATTGCAGTGCATTACTGGACATAAGTCTGACCCATCTTGCGCAAGCAATCAGACCTCCGGTTTCGTGATCCAGCCTCCAGCGACATATTGTAAGTTGTCGGTCCATCGGGCGGGAGGGAGGTCTACGCTAAGCTTGTCAAGAGGCGATTTCTAAATAGTAAGCGAATTGTCTGCCTTAAATAAGGAGAAACTTAATAGCAGTGCAAATTAATTTATCTTCGATTCGTCGTCAGCTTATTAAACGTTTCCACTAAGGCCTTAGTCGTTCATGCGGGCCCAGTGCGGATTGTCCAACTTCACGCACGATGTTTTTCTTCACCGTAAGAGCGTCGGATAACGTGACGTAACGTATAATAATTGATTCATTTATAAACAGGAGTCCCAGTGAAATAGCCTCCTTAGTTAGTTGGCAACTGCATTGGTTTATAGTTTAGTTTTAGTTGGACGAAATTGCTTTTCTCACTTTAGTGCGGCGTTCCGAGGTGATGTTTGTGTTTTCACCTCATCCCGCTCCGAATGACGTTTGTTTGTATTATTTAGATTGCAATTTGAATTTTGCTATTGTATACTTTTGGTATATTTTGCGGAATTGTAAGTCGGGGTTTGTATATTAATTTGAGCGTCAGTGGCTTATTGTGTGCGGGTATAGGGTTTTTCGAAATTATATGTACGTTTTAGTCCGAGCAGTACGAGAGCGTATAAAAATCCTATGGATAACGTGATAAAAATCCATAGTAAAAAATGTTCAACTATTTAAGTGTTTTTTAGATATTTGTACGTTAAAACATTGTTTAGAAAAGGCTGCACTGTTGAGTATTCTTGGGTGCATCTTTCTCAACAGGCCAAACCACAGAAGCGCTTTTTAAGTATCCAAATTCGTTTTATTGTTATCTTTGGTATTTTAATAATTTTTTTATTGTGTTTTGTGTATTTTTGACGTTCCTAAGTGCTGTTTGTAAGTTTTTTCTGAATAAATGTATTTTGACTTTGATCAAACAAATAATAATTATTTTATTTTATTTCAGACCAGGTCTAAGATTAGTAACAATATTCTTACACCTTAGTGTTAGTAAACTACATCTTATACATTAATAACAAATACCTTGGGGTAGGTTTGAAATATTTGTAGACAGAGGTATAGAATAAAGATGAAATAATGCCAAAATAGTATAATTAATTATTATTATTTTTTTTATATCATTTATTTCTTTTAATGATTTAATAATTAAATTATTATTCTTAATTTAGTGAAAATATTTCCAAGTAATACAGATTTTATTTAATAATCATATATATTTTATTTAACATATCATTTACCAATTTTATACAAAGAATGTTTATTGTAGAAATATCTTATTGAAGCATTGAAGTCCCCCTCTCTGTGTGATTGTGGTGTGCCCGACAGGGTCCATATTGATACATGTTTGTTATAATTGTACCAACCTATAAACATATGGAAAAGCAATAAAGAATTGAATTGAATTGAATTGAAATAAATTTATTTTATTATTTTAAACATGTGTCTCTATTTTTACAATTAAATTAGGGAAATGCAATTAGATAGATCAAGTTAATCCAGACATGCCTGGTTTGGAGGCTATCTTGCCATCGGCTGTAATGTTTAACATTTACGTCTCACGGCATTGCCTAAAGCGTCGACAGCAGACAAGCTGCCGATTGGAGATATATGTCTACCATATGTATACAAATATTCAGCCAACTGCATATTGGTGAATTGATTTGCGAATACGTAAAACAATTCACCAATATGCAGTTATATACAGTAGGTTGAAGGCAAGTTAGCTTAAATCTGATTGACCTAGTTGCTAGTTTAGATTTTTTTGTAGAAGTGACAAAGTAATAAGTGACAAAGCAATAAGTGACAAAGTAATAAGTGACAAAGTAATAAGTGACAAAGTAATAAATGACAAAGTAATAAGTGACAAAGTAAAAAACCTAAATCTGATCGAAATATTTGGGGCAGTCAACATAAAAGGTAGTGTTATATCAGATTGTCAAATAACAGGGCCGTGTAACAAAATACAAAAATGTGCTCAGAGATTTATGTTACAAATTCCGTGCTGCAACAAAACTGCCCAGGCAGACTGCCCTATAATTTTACATGCCGGGAACGAACTATCAATTTTGTTATTTAGTTTCAACACGAACGGTTTGTAACAATGTTCGAACAAGCCTTCTAACGTGCCTTGCTGGTCGAAAACGAGAGCATAGGCGAGGGATTCCGTACTACTTTTAGCTGTAGACTTATTTTTTATTTATTTATTTGGAAGACCAACAGCTTCAAAACAGTATAAAAAATCACAATAATAACAATGAGCCAATTACTTACTGTCATTTTATATTGAGTCATTCAATATGATAAGTTTTTTTTACAATACGCTTGATGGTGAATGACATCGTCATCTAGGTACAGTAGCAATACTAGAGAACATATTATTATGTTGGCTCCAATAACTAGAAAAACAAACAAAGAATTTATCTCGTCTACAGTTACTGCAACCCTATTTTTTAACTTTTGTATAGGTTTCCTGAGTTGAGTTTCTTTGCAGCACGGAATAAAAAATTTGTTATCATTCCAATGTTCTGTGAGTTATTTGATAAGATTTAAAATTTGAAAGTCGTTACGTTGTTATCATTTTCTTATTTATGGTTGAAGTCAATTGAAATTTTTGATCTTATATAATCTTATTTCTGTTTAGTCTTTATTTATTATTATGTTTTAGAAATCCTTAAGATTCACGGGCCAAATAGTGGCCCGGTCCTCTGGAAGGCATGTGTGGGGCCGAAGCCAACAGCACAGAGGCCTTTTTTCGAATGTTTAATCTTTGTATGTGTTACACATGGCGGATGCCATCACAGAATGCACAATATGATACAACCCATGATGACCCCCGCCAGGTGTAAAGACTATTGTAAATATATGGAAACTACGATACTAGGCTATGGAATTGGGTTTTGGTGGACTGGATATCTGGGCTATGGGAGAGACTACGGACGCCTGTCATTAAACTAGTCTCACAGTAAAATAGAGACAGGCGGTGACTCGCCGCGGCTAGATGGGCCCCTAACGGTCGCCTGCAGTGGGGCGACAGAGGATATTATTATTATTAATTATTGGTTTCTTCTCATTTGGTAGTATGATAAAAGACGTCTAGTATGCAATGAGTGTTTCAGTCTTATAATTATACTTAGCCGAAATTGATATCAAGAATCCATGTTTATAAGTTGGCTTTATTACACCACTCAAAGAATCCTTATATAAATCAACAAAGATAAACATATGACAATATAATTTACTCAAGATCTATAGTCTGGTTCCAAAACTCGTCAATCTGTGCACAAAATTACAAAGACAAGTCAGGATAAATATTTACGCAACACAGTCTCCAACCGCAACATTAAGTTTTCTCGTTCAAATACTCGTAAACATTAATAAACTCAAAAACTACATGCTCGATAACAACATCTCGAAAGAGCAAGTTTCCAGACTATTCCAGGTTCGCGTCAATTACGCGCCAAAAGAAGTTTGTAGTTGCAGGACGTTATGAAGTCTCGAGATAAGTTTTTCATGGTGTTGTTGCACTTTTCAGTTTCATAGCGAACCATTTTACAAAGGAAAATGTTATTTATTCCGTAGAATAAAGATTTTGCTGCATGTTTTCAGACTTTTAAAGGAGCATTTGATGCCTTCTCATGGTGCATCGTGCAAACAAATCTACTGGGTCAGTGTGTTGTCTGAAAATTTCGAATTTTGGAAATGAGCAATTTCCCTCCTGCCGTCCTCATTTTTTCTAATTCTTGGGATCTTGTCATCCTCACGACACGATCTGATTTTAGTATTCAGTTATTTAAATGATCAGTCAACTCTAACAAACGGACATCTGATATTAACACACCTTCTATCACTAAGCAAGAACCTGATGTGACAACGTTTATTTACAAATTCCATTGATGTATACATAAACAATACTTCTTTTTTTAATCCCATGGTGAGAATGTGTAGAACATATAATGATTTGGTGCGAAGTGGCGTAAATATAGATAGAGATTTATTTACGAATTGTTTTAGAGGTTATAAAATAAAAATAACGAATCTTTTTAGACCGGATTGTCCTCAACCCATATTTCTACATAACTTTTAAGTATTATTTATATGAACTCTTTTAATACGTGTGTAAATGTCAGATTATTATTTGGAGCATGCTGTGTATGCTATTTATGGATTACCATCGAGTGCATTTATGTTGTTAAGTTCTTTGGAACTAAAAGATTGTAATCTGTCTGCGTACCAAATTAAATAAATAAATCAATATTATTCTTCGTTATTAAACGCGAATCAATACGAAGTTTATCTGCCGTGCATTTATTCTTACTCTCTCTGAATGTAATCATATGTTATAATTAATAGAGCTAACATTTCTCGCCAAAGTTGAATTCAAATTTTACGTTTGACACTTCGTAATTAAATCCCAGACAACATAGCAGAAGTTCTGGTTTTATTGTGTTAACGTTAGTTTAAATAATTAAAAAGTTATTTCCTTAAAGCTGGCATTGTCACAAATATTATTAGATTTTAAAGAAAGCATCAACAAAACAGCATTTAAAGGATCTGTTCCCTCTGCAGGGCACAGATCTTTTGATGGTCATAAGAAGATTGCGCCGTTGACGCGGTGATATGATTGTGTTGGTGTTCAAACGGCTACTTCCTGTTTCAGTCTACCACTTTGGCTTTGTTCAAGTTAATATACAGCCAACCATGATCAAGTTTTCTAAATATTATTGAAACATATTTTCATATATTATGTGATTGTAAAGCCATTTAAAACAATCAGAGTCATTTATATGAAACACGTGTGCACTACGTATTCAAAGGGCGCCGCGTAGAATGCGTGCTGTAATATGCCGCCAACGGGCGAACACGTCTCGCTAAGTGCCTTATTTACACGCAGCCCGTGGACGCGGCGTTATTCTCTTGTATGCAATATTGTTAAGTAACACTCAATCAAAATAAATAATAAATGAATACAAATTAAAATCCACCGACAGACAAGTGGCTCAATTGTGCGGACTGCCGCCCTCCTACAGAGAGGGCTGAGGATCAAATCCCGCCACGTACCAATGGGTTTTCGAATTTTCGAAATTATATGTATCCGACGCTCTTACGGTGAAGGAAAACATCGTGAGAAATCAGCATGCGCCTGCGAAAAGATTCAAAGGTGAAGTCGGCCAATCCACACTGGGCCCGCGTGGACGCCTAAGACCTATACACCCTATACGGGTAGGCTCGTGCCCCTCGGTGGGGACGTTTAACGAGCTGATGATGAGGATGAATATATCGAATATCATCAAGTTTCAAGGGCCTCAAAGTACGATTTTGTCATTTGTCTTTTTATCGAGGGAATGCTAGTGAAAAACAGGTCAATATCAATAGGCAAAACGGAAAAACTACGACTACTTAATACTGAAATGATCGAAATTTTAAGAGGTAAGTATTCAGATTAATTTTAGATAGCAACTAAGAGCTGTGTCTCTTACCAGCTATTTTAGTTTAGTTTGGGAAAACCCAAGCTAAACTAAAATAGCGTCCCTTGCTCCCTGCTGTCTCTAGTACATGGGCAACCTAATTATTGATGCTTACCCAATTAGCCGGCTTACTTGGGGACAGCTCGTACAGTAACTTTATTATCATACTAATCTATTATGACACACCACTGCTCCTTACACTTGATCGGCTAAAAGGTTATTTTGAACCTTCTCTTAACCCTCTTTAGGGTTTCAATTAGCTAAAATTATAACAAGTACACGCAGTTACTGAAAATGTATTTAGGAATTTACTTTTTACTTAATATTCTTTAGAATACTACAATTATGCGAGAACTATTCCGCCTTATCAATGATGACGTATTTTTTTGTACTAACACAACTTATGCAAATCACACGTATGCATACACATATACAAAGTTTTGCACACACACTTCGCTACCACGCAATGAATATCATACAAACACGATATTTTATATTTTAAGCCGACTTAAAAAATAGGAGGTTACTCAATTCGACCGTATCATATCATCATCCTCAACTCATTTTACGACCCCACCAAGGGGCACGAGCCTACCCGTATAGAGTGAATAGGCCGTAGTCTTCCACGCGAGCCTTTGAATTTCTTCCTAGGCGTGTGCAGGTTTCCTCACGATGTTTTCCTTCACCGTAACTGTGTAGGATAAACGTACATATAATTTTGAAAATACATTGGTGCGTGGCAGAATTTTAACTAGCACCCTCCAGATCGGAAGTCTTTCAATAGGTACTGATATTTTTACCCCGCTTGCCAATCGTAGAGATTATGAAAAAATGCTCGCCTAGTGCACACGCACAAGCTTTTCATTAAAAAGTTTTCAGCTGAAACTTATTTTTTTTCGTTTGATTTATTTTCGTATTTGTATTTAGTCATGCCAGCCAGGACATTTAGTCGTTTCAAATATCATAAAAATGTTTTTCCGAATTATCATTAGCCAAAATGAATGTAGCAAAGGCTTAATTTTTCATTCATGGAGGGTTGATAACTTGTTATACAGGATCCGTCCTAGTGCAGGTGTCAACCTACCATAAAATTAACTGTCATCAAATTGTTAACGTGTATCCTTCTTTGTATGTGGTAAGGAATAAATTATTATTATTAATGATTATTCTAAAGGAACAAAAAAATGCATACAGCAGAATGATAATTGAAACGGTTCAAAGCGCATTGCAGAGCAACGTTTCAATTTGCATATGCTATAATGCGCATCTGTTAGAGATAATTTTATTATTGCAGCTTATAAGCACGTAGTGCTGAAGTGGAACAGCTACAGGAGTTTCAGGGATTATTTTTATAGACAATATTATTGTTTGCTGTCTGAATAGTGTTGATATGAATTAGTTTAAAATAGCCTTTAAGTATTCATAATATTTATTTACATAAAACATGGTATAAAACTTATTACAATAGTTAGACCTGAATTCATGTTATGCCAAGAAGTCATAGCATGTAGAATAATACCAATTTTCTACTATTATATAAAAAAAAGATTAAAATAAATTATGGAAATGTGTTTGATAAGCCACATAAATATATTGTAATAAAAGCTCTTTCTTTAACCCTTTGACCGCCAATGACACTTTATATCGCCAGACACAATAGATTTTCAATTGTGTCTGGGTTTCCGGCGTCCAATGGGTTAAGTATTTTGAAGTTATAAAAATTTTATAATAAATCTTGATAGCCATAGATAAACTTTTATATAAGTAGACAGTTTATTTCTTGCAAATAGACAAGGAATGCCCCGATAAAAGGGTGTTTCCGTTGTTACTGGGTGATCACTTTCCATCAGATGGTTGTCTTGCTTGATGGTCATTATGGCATTAAATACACAACATGCACACACGTAGGAACATTTAGGTTGGAAATTAATAAAAAAAAATTCAGGCCAAGCCCATAAACGTTAGTACAAAGGTCTTAATATAAGTGTATATATAATTTATAGATAAAGGTATACATATCTATACTAATATTTAAAGCTGAAGGTTTGTTTGTTTGTTTGAACGCGCTAATCTCAGGAACTACTGGTCCGATTTGAAAAATTCTTTCAGTGTTAGATAGCTCATTTATTGAGGAAGGCTATAGGCTATATATAATCACGCTACGAGCAAAAGAAGCTGAGCAGCAATAAGAATGTTTCAAAATCCGGGGAGATTTTTTCATACTTGAAGCTTACGCTGCGTACGCTGCGTAAACGGTTAAAGTTTCGCAAAAGTCATGTATGAGAGTATTGTACCCCTTTTAAAGGTCTACAAAAAAGTCTGCGACAGCATATGTCTATCTTTAAAGGTTAGTTCCCTATAACATATTTTACGCTGAAAATTTTTTTTTTAATAATTCTTCATTTGCGAAGGTATTTTCATAAATATGATATCAATCCTTATCCAAATAAATACTTTATTTATCACAAGTATTTCATTTTAAACAAAACTGCCCTTTACATCATTCAACTAACATGAATATCTTACGAGATTTGCAGTTTTAACTCACCTATATAAACGAAGCAGCGGGTTAAAGAGAGCGTTAGGCCAAAGTAACTATTCCACGCGGACGAAGTCGCACGCAAAAGCTAGTTTAAAATAAATAAATATCTACTGACATTCGCTCAGCGCCATCTAGTTCCAAACTAAGCATTAGCCTGTAATATGGATATTAAACAACGGATAAACATACTTATATACTTTTTTTGTAAAACATACATATTATACATAAAAAACATCCAGACCAATATGAAAGGACATGTTCATACACACAAATGTTTGCTCTGCCAGAGGATCAAACCCAGAACCCTTGGTATAGTAACCGACCTCTTAGCTATTGATTAAATGCCAGTTGATATAAAATGTATTTATAGTTCTGAAGGGGCACTTCTGTAGAATTAAATCGTTAATACACATTTACAAAACCCATTTCCTCTTCGGCGTGAAAGTTAGAATTAGCGGCGATGCAAGTCGTTGCATCTGCTCTACGAGTGCATACTTCACAGGGTTGACAGAAAGCTATACTCGGTTCGGATGTGGAGGACGCGGGAATAATTTATCCGATGCTAGGGATGTCTGGTTCAATTTCCACGTCTCCGGGACTGAAGTCTCCGGCCTTGAAGGGTTGCGCTTGACTAATGGAAGTGCCAAAGTGAAGTGGTTTTACATAATAATACGTTTTTATATGGGTCAACGCGCTATGGTGCCTCGTTTGTTATGCGCACCGCAAAGGAATGGAATGGAATGGAACTCTTTGGCTCCTTATGTGTTCCCCGATCATTACAACCTGCCGTCTTCAAGGCAATAGTGAATACTTATATTTTTTATGAAAAATTTCACAGAAGCCCTTTACAATATGCAGTTTCCCTGCGGTATTCGAACCCACGGCCTCTGGTTCACGTAGCGCTCTGACGCCCGACGCCATGACTACTACACCACAGACAATCCGTGCCAAAATAATGAATAGAATTCTTATATAAACAATAAATTAACTAGATGCATCATTTTATCATCATCATCAGCTCATTAAACGTCCCCACCGAGGGGCACGAGCCTACCCGTATAGGGTGATTAGGCCTTAATCGTCCACGCGGGCCCAGCGCGGATTGGACGACTTTACACACAATCTTCGAATCCTTCGCAGGCGTGCATGAAGGTTTCCTCACGATGTTTTCCTTCACCGTAAGAGCGTCGGATAACGTACATATATTTTTCGAAAATTCGAAAACACATTGGTACGTGTCGGGATTTGAACCTCAGACCTCCCGGTAGGAAGGCGACAGTCCACATTAAGCCACCGATGGTCTAGATGCATAATCTCTCTTAAACAGTGTCCGCGGCAATATCATGCACATCGCGTCAGTTCAGCAGAATTTTCTTTCATAATCACGTAATCAATCACGTCGCTCGCTACATGTTTTAATGACATTGTAGTATGCTCGTGCTTTCGATTTTGTACCCTTAGAAAGGACGCCTTAAGATGAAAATTTGAATGATAAATTTATGTCATAAATATACAATAAGTCAACGTAAGTATCGAGCGACTCGGGTATTTTTTGGTTGATATTTCTTCTTAATTGTGCATCGTGTTAGTTTTTTGTTTGTCTAAGCTTTTATGGTAGAAAAAATATTTGATAGTTATCTAAAAAAATGAGCGACCTGGACGACTTAATTTTTGTTCTTTTTTGCCAACCCTAACGCAAGTCAATGAATTGTGTCTGCACTTACTCCGCAATTTATGTCCTATGGGGAAGTGATAAAGATCGGTTTCCGTTATCGGACACTCACTCGGGTCGATCGGGTCTTGGTTCAAACATTATGCAAGCGAGTGACCGTATCTTTTATAATCTAAGTGTTTTTTATACGGAATGTTTAGTGATGAACTACTATTATTAAATCAACTTAAATATCTTTATGGGATATTTTTACCTTGCTTTTCGCAATCCGAGAGTTATTTTTTTATGTCAATAAATTAATGAGGTTTACATCACAATGATTTTTCATACCAGCCGCTGTGTATGGCATTTGTGGACTACGAGAAAGCCTTCGACTCCATCGAAACCTGGGCTGTTCTGGAGGCTCTGCAGCGATGCGGTATCGACTGCCGATATATCGAGGTGATGAAGTGTCTCTCCAACGCAGCGACGATGACCGTTCAGATCCAAGACCAGCGGACAAGACCTATCCAATTGCGTCGTGGTGTGAGACAGGGGGATGTTATATCCCGAAACTGTTCAAAACGCATTGGAGGATGTCTTCAAGACCCTGACTGGTCTGAACGAGGCGTCAACGTCAATGGAGAGTATATTTCTCTCTTCGTTTTGCTGACGATATCGTCATCGTGGCAGAGTCATCGGAAGAGCTTGCGGATGCTGAACAGCCTAATGAATCTTCCCGACGAGTTGGGCTTGGCATGAATTTGGACAAGACGAAAGTCATGTTCAACAGTCGTGTCATGCCACAACCGATATGCGTCGATGGCGTCCGTCTCGAGGTTGTGCAGGAGTATATCTACCTGGGCCAAACCATCCAACTTGGCCGGCATAACTTCGAGAGGGAGCTAGTAGGAGGATTCAGTTGGGCTGGGCGGCATTCGGTAAGCTACGTCATGTCTAACGTCAACTATTCCGCAATGCTTAAAGACGAAAGTCTTTGAGCAATGCGTCTACCCGTATTAACATACGCAGCTGAGACATGGACACTGACTGCGGGATTGGTTCACAAGTTCAAAGTCACTCAACGCGCAATGGAGCGAGCTATGCTTGGAGTCTCTCTTAGGGATAAGATTAGAAATGATTTAATTCGTAAGAGAACTAAAGTTACCGACGTATCCCGCCGGATCAGCAAGTTGAAGTGGCAGTGGGCTGGTCACGTATGTCGCAGAACCGATGGCCGTTGGAGCAGACGAGTTCTGGAGTGGAGACCGCGTCTTGGCAAGCGTAGCGTAGGACGCCCTCCGGCCCGATGGACCGACGACTTGCGAAAGGTCGCTGGTGGAAGCTGGATGAGAAAGGCGGAGGACCGGGATGTCTGGCGCAAAATGGGGAAGACCTATGTCCAGCAGTGGACTGCAATTGGTTGAAGAAAGACATCACAATGATTTGGTCCAGGAATATTTTGGAATTGACGTTTTTATTGCGAGACCCCACACAAATAGTAATTCAATGTAAGCGTTATAATATAAAGGTGTTTTAACGGTTGGTTAGTAGTAGTTGTATTATAAACAAGCTCTTCTTAAATAAGCTACATGACGATATATTAATGTCTTTGAATATTTACATTCATCAATTAATCCTTATTTAAAACACTACATTTCGAAGTAAGTCGAGTTTAAGCGAGTGTTCCACGGTAGTCACCTTTAAGAAGTATTCAAAATATTTTATATTATACTAGCTGACCCGACAGACTTCGTCGTGTCAGAAAAAAATCTAATGTGGCAGTGTTTTGTTCCTACCTTTTTTATATTCTTTGCAAAAAATTATTCTGAACAGAACCGTCACCCTGGTAATAATTCGGTGTGAATTAAAAATAATTAATTAAAACACTATAAGCATATAAAATTAAGTAATTTTAATGAACTTTATATAATAATAGCAATAAAGCTCAAATCGATTCTACGTTTTAGTTAGATAACGTTTGTATGTGAAAAAGAAAAGGCCTGTTTTAGTGTTTTCCCGGCAATCATTAGATTTTTTCTCGCCGTAAGAACCATCCTTGGACTTCAACGAACATTTTAAAAAAAGAATTGGCCAAATTGGTCTAGGCGTTGTTGAGTTATGCGCTTACCAACACATATTGCGATTCATTTTTATATTATAGATGCAACCCGTAGTTGAAGTATTGGCTCTTTTATGTTGAATGGCACCTATTCAAAAATATAATCACTTATTCCTTTTAAATAAAGTATAAATAGATTTTATTGATTTAAATTGTATCTTATCTGTATATGTGGTCTTTATATTCATAATTTAATATTAATATAAATCAATAGTATTTGTTATAAACATATTTGAAAAAATATTTATTTATCAATAGTCTTAAGTTCGTAGGGTGATTAGGCCTTAGTCATCCACGCGGGCCCAGTGCGGATTGGATGACTTCACGCACAACCTTTGAATTTCTTCCCAGGCGTGCATGAAGGTTTCCTCACGATGTTTTCCTTCACCGTAAGAGCGTCGGATAACGTACATATATTTTCGAAAATCTGAAAACACATTGGTACGTGTTGTGATTTGAACCACAGCCCTTCCAGTAGGAAGGCGACAGTCCACACCATTGAGCCACCGACGCTCTTAATTCTGTTTAATTTATTTTTGATTATTTTATATTGAGTGCATGTTTGTTTGCGTGTACCGTACATTATCATTTATTGTTTATGCAGTGCACAATGGCTTGCTGGAATAAATCTCATTAAAATAACATTGTATTCTTGAATTGTGTTGTATGTCACTGTAAAATTTTGTAGTGAAAATAAATGTTTTTTTTCTTTCTTTTAGCGATACGTCAACCTGTACTTTATTGTTTTTTTATGCCTACTTTAATTGTCACGCTATGTACGAATAAATAAATTCATTAGAACATTGAAAACGTATTTACGCGGTACATAATACCACCCGAAACCTTCGCCCGTCTCGAGGCCCATTAAATAACAAACCCGGCTCCCCAATCCGACCGGGCCCACAGTAACCGCTATAATTACTCGCGCCTATTTAATCCGTACAGAGGGACCAGTAATTCAGCCCGCGTCCATTCAGACGTTCACTGAATAGCCTGAAAGCACTGGAATGAGTATCTTGCCCAACAACTCGCGGAATAAGAATGTATTATTGCAAACTTACGGTATATAGTTCGAGAGGGGAACCTGGAGTCCTGAAATACAGGAATATCCTAGTTTAGGCTCCAGTCTTCCCAAAAATAACACGTTTCACTTTCATTCCAACATAATATTAACTTGTGTTTGCTGCTACTCTAACATTTACTTTGTGTGTGTTTTTTCTTTTAAATATGATCATTTTATGATTATAAAATGTGTGTGTGTGTGTTGTGTTATTATGATTGTATGTACTGCCTAGTCTAGTGGGCACAGCATGCGTCTTAGATCGATCCAGAACCCGGGTTTGAATTCCACGTGGTAAAGTCACTTGTGCGATTTTTCTCAGTTAAGTTGGGACAGGCTGAATCACCTGATTGACTGAAAATAAAGATGATTCCGTGCTTTGGGCATATTAAGCCGTCGGCCCGGGCTACTATCTTAGAATGGTAGTCGTTACGTTATAATAATTATCCTCATTGGTTGGGTTACGGCCCAATCTATTTAGAAGACCACAACCCTATCAGTGATTGCCCCGTAGCTCAAACATGTTAATCTCACTTCAAAACTGTCGAATCAGCTCGGAGGCATTCCCATCTCAAAGTAAACTTGAACTCAAAAACAGCGATACATTGTATTCGAGATTCGTAAGTACCAAAATGAAATTAATATATTAACTTAAGCTGTAAATATTGAAAGTTGTCATATAAATATCCATTTAAAATATTACTAAACGATCTCATTTCCCTATGTCGGTGCTTTCACATGTATTCTCTGCTGCCCGGAGATTAGTTCGGGATTTAGATCGGCCTTTCTAGTGGTCTGCCTGTGTATAAAAATTGGGTATTTGACAACACTAATCGTTTGACGCACTTTTTATGAACTGTCAAAAAGGAACGTTTCCATATTTTGTATGAGATTATTGAAACGTGACGTCATTGCTCACTAACATCAATTGCCCTAATATTTATTGGTTTCAGTGTATTTAAAAATACAATATTGCAAATAAACAAAAGTGATCAATGAAACGACATGTAAAATAAAGTGCACTTTTATGAAAATAAGGTTTGGTATTTTATTGCGAATGGTGGAGAATACCGAATTCATTGCACTATCCATAAAAGCCGTTAGACACCATTGCCGTTAAATAGTTTTAACGAAAATCTACTTCAATTTATCAGGGCAAGTCATGTGTTTTTCAGATGATTCTTCTCAGTTCAAGGTTTACCATCCTAGATTTATTGTTGAAATTTGCCTGTTATTACCTTGTTATGTTTTTTTAAAGTACCTGATATCGTACCGCGACAAACGAGTGTTGTGCACTTCTGGGTATCAGGATGAGGGCAATTTAGCAAGTTGTATGATTTCGTTTCGGTCATCATCAGCTTATTAAACGTCCCCACCGAGGGGCACGAGCCTATCCGTATAGGGTGATTAGGCCTTAGTCGTCCACGCGGGCCCAGTGCGGATTGGACGACTTCACACACAACCTTCGAATCTCTTCGCACGTGCATGAAGGTTTCCTCACGATGTTTTCCTTCACCGTAATCGTATCGATGTTTCACCGATATTCGGTTACCGGGAACCGTGGACTTAAGACTATTGATGAATAGATATATTTAATTGCTTTTATTCTCCGTTTGTGTGATCTCGTACGAAACACTAAATAAATAAAAATTATTTCACGTTATGGATTCGTCCCATTGAATTTATTCTATAACAGAATGCAGCGACTACACAGTCTATGTGGGTTCAATGACAAAAAAACTGTGTTTCAGTTCAATGTATGCGTAACCCCAAAATATTTCTTTCCTCTTATATAAAACCTTACAGCGGTTCACAGAATAGATATACTATATAAGGAAGGCAGACATGATGAATCTATAAAGGTTCTGTTTTTACATTTGCCTACGAAACTCTTAAATACGGAATGCCCTATACAAACTCCCATCCTCCATTTTATGGAAGATGTGGCTCAAAGTCACAAGAAGTGGCCTTTATCATTCTCCAAATGTTCAACTAATACCATTTAAAAATCACGCAATTCATCTTTCCGTTTTTCCATGAAAGATGGACAAACAAATACACTTCCATATTTTTAATATTAGTATGGACGAGTAAGGATAATATCGGTACTCGATATCGCAATTAGGTTGCATCCATTGCGCGGCTGCATCCGACGGTGAATTACAGTGCGGGCAGCGTTCGACTCTTAATTGGTTTGTTTGGTTCCCAATCGAAATGTTAAAGACGTATAAAGATTGTTTATAAGAGGTGGAGGCCATTATAAAAATTATGAAAAAGATTTTCAAATTAAAATTGAACTATTGATTAGTAGGCACACATCTATACTAATATTATAAAGCTGAAGAGCTTGTTTGTTTGAACGCGCTAATCTCAGGAACCACTGGTTCGATTTGAAAAATTCTTTCAGTGTTAGATAGCTTATTTATCGAGGAAGGCTATAGGCTATATATCATTACAGTACGAGCAATAGAAGCGGAGCAATAATGAAAAATGTTACAAAATCGGGGGGACTTTTTCATACTTGGAGCTTCCGCTGCGTACGCTGCGTAAACGGTTAAAGTTTTGCAAAAGTCACGTATGAGAGAGTATTGTTCCTCTTTTAAGGTTTACAAAAAAGTCCGCAACAGCATATGTCTAACTTTTAAGGGTAGCTCCTTAAAACATATTTTTGCTAAAAAAAAATTCTAACATAATGCATCATTTGCGAAGGTGTGTTCATAAATCATTCAACTTAAATACATATCTTATGGGATATCATAGTTTTAACTCACCTATATAAAGGAAGTAGCGGGTTACAGAGAGCCTTAGGCCAAAGTAACTATTCCACGTGGACGAAGTCGCACGCAAAAGCTAGTTAATAATAATATGGTTAAAAGATAAAAACACAAACACACAAAAAGATAAATTGCTTACTTTAGGGTGTCTGGCGATTGCAGTATTGATAATGGATTATTATTTTATGAATTATTTATTTGATTGTTATAATAAAAAGATTTTGAATAGCATTTAATACCGCTGACTTGCGAGACTATAATAAAAGATGCAAGAATGGAAAAGAAGCCAGCTACCGAAGCCTTAAGGACGGCAAGAAAAGTGATGGGCGACCCACCCGGATGCATGGATGATTTGGTTCAATTGGCGGGTCACCGATGAATGTTTATTGTCAGGAGTGACAGATATAGGTCCGAGTTTTTGGCGGAACCTGTAACAGTGACATTTTCGGCTGTCATGACATATCTATCATTGATTGCCAAACCATAATGTGCATAAGATGTTACATAAATAGTGAGACCACTGTTATGGACCCTGTTGGGCACGCAATATAAGACGTTTCGTGGCTGATTGGAAGAAAGTCCGTTCTAATTTCTCATTTTACATAGCTTATCTGTTGAAGTATTTCCAGAAAATGTCAATTACAATATTAATTGTAAGATACAATAGTATTCCTTTTGTGTTTCGATTGGTCTCAATTGAGTAGATAGGTAGAGCGTCGGTGGCTCATTGGTGTTGAATGTAGCCTTCCGATCTGGAGGGTGCAAGTTCAAATCCTCCCACGTACCAATGTATTTTCGAATTTCCGAAATTATACGTACACTTAACCGACAATCTTACGCTAAAGGAAACATCGTGAGGAAACCAGCGCACGCCTATGAAGAAATTTAAAGGTTGTGCGTGAATTCGGCTAACCTACACTGGGCCCGTGTGAACGACTAAGGCCTAAACACCCTATACAGGTAGGCTGGTGCCCCTCGGTGGAGACGCATAATGAGCTGATGATGATGAGTGGATAGGCAACATTTTTAAAAGCCTCATCCTAGTTAAGTTATAAGAAATATCAACCGAAAGCAACATAATAAATTATTAATTGCAAAGAGATACAAAGGCTGTGCGTGAAGTCGTCCAATCCGCACTAAGTCCGCGTGGGTGGGTAGGCTCGTACCTCACTAACGACTAAGGACGACTAAGGCCTATACGGATAGGCTCGTACTTCTCGGTGGGGACATTGAACTAGCTGACGATGATTAAATATTTCCTTCTCTTTAACAAAACTATGAAATAATTGCACCAATCTTACTCGGAATTCGTTATTTAGTATCGTATAACTTTAATACACCTTTAGGTTTTCGATTCTCTTATATAGTTACCTACACTCGGTCTTGTGAAATAGACGGGCTCTCTAACCGCATAGCCCAGACATGGAACGTGTCTAGACTAAACCGTGTAGTCTATGCATGATAGATTTAAGAGCTGGCCGTGCCACAGCCTCCGTGAGTTACAGCTTTTGGTAGTCTAGTCGAAATTCAATTTAAGTAGCTGAGATTTTGTTCAATTATTCACAATTTATACCTGACAGTAGAGTTCTGTTGTAGTGAATATTGGGAATATAAAACTTTTCCGTATACTAGTAAAAAACATTCAATCTTATATGAAGCCAATCACAATTGAAGATTGCAAATCTATACTAATATATAAAGCTGAAGAGTTTGTTTGTTTGTTTGTTTGAACGCGCTAATCTCAGGAACTACTGGTTCGATTTGAATAATTCTTTCAGTGTTAGATAGCTTATTTATCGAGGAAGGCTATAGGCTATATATCATCACGCTACGAGTAATAGAAGCGGAGCATTAATGAAAAATGTTTCAAAATCGGGGGTATTTTTTCATACTTGGAGCTTCCGCTGCGTACGCTGCGTAAACGGTTAAAGTTACACAAAAGTCATGTATGAGAGTATTGTTCTCCTTTTAAAGGTCTACAAAAAAGTCCGCGACAGCATATGTCTATCTTTTAAGGTTAGCTCACTATAACATATTTTTTGCTAATAAAAAATTCTGAAATGACCCCGAAACCTTTAAAGTTGAAGGGAGGGGAAATCCTATGTATAGTGATAAATGAAAGTACCGTGTCATCCCGAATTTAATGCGAGCGAAGCCGCGGGCAAAAGCTAGTATCTTGATATAATATATCACCAGATAGATATACCGAATATATTGGTTTGCTTAGTTCCAAATTATAAAAGACACATAATGTAACCGTTTACTTGCGAAATATTTAATTTGAATGCGGTTGTAATCAAAACATAAATTTAACACTTAGTAATAAGCTTGGTGCGTGCTACTACTAAGACGTGCTTAATAATATAAACTGAATAGTTAGTATTTTGATACCGTGCCAAAAAAATATAAATTAGCTTTTATTGTATATTAATCATTAAACTACAAAATTCCATGATCTGGGGGCACGGCAGTGCCCCCGCCAAGTCGAGCGCGAAGCAAACACTGCCGTCATCCTTTACAGGATCCATTTAGCCGCATTTTTAGGCTCCAATTTGAGAACCTCTGGATAATACCAGAGCGCTGAAATTTTCGTCATTTAGTAAGATATAATAAAATACTTTAAATCCAAAATTTCAAGTCTGTAGATCATTTAGTTCCGACGTTACGCGAAAGCAAAGCTTCGCATTTTCGACAGATAGACACTCACTCACTCACTCATGATCATCAAAA
Source organism: Leucinodes orbonalis (assembly GCA_019425675.1). Lineage (NCBI taxonomy): Eukaryota > Metazoa > Arthropoda > Insecta > Lepidoptera > Crambidae > Leucinodes > Leucinodes orbonalis. The sequence continues at coordinate 64,405 of PQWD01010000.1, read as the reverse complement.
TAGAACTAGTACTTCCCACTAACTCAGAGAGCTGAAATTTGGCACAGAGTTAGGGTTTAAGGGCTACATAAAGGGAAAACTATAAAAACTTGGATAATCGAAGATCTGGAGCACCTGGTGACTCTGCTTAGATAACAAAAGAGCCCAGCCAAACTATAAGAGATCGACATACCGTCTTTAAACAATACATATTAAACATAGTGGGCTGCTTCATCCAATGTCAAAAATCGGGGGTATGTAGTGCCCCCGCCAAGTCGAGCGTGCTAGACCCATACAAACAGACATGTTCATGCACACAAAATTCGTAGGTACTGCCCGGGGATCGAACCTGGAACCCTTGGTGTAGTAGCCGACGTCTCAACCATTACACCCAATGGGTGATTTGTACCCGTCGATTGTAGGCTTGATAAAGCCACTAACGTATAAAGAATGTTCAACGGCCAAGTCACACAACATCAAACATAATAATAAAGTAATCGCAGTAAGGAACCTTAGACTTGGCACGTCTTTGTCTTGATTTCATTACTTTTTAGAGATAATCAAGCAGCTCCATCGAGACTTGGCTAGATTTTTTACAGAATGTTTTTGGTGGGATTGGATTTAACGTTTATTACTAAAATGAAGTTTTTAACCATTGTAACTAATGAAACATGATTCCGTGTTTCAGAGTACTTGTTAAGTCGATCCCAATTTGGCGGTAGTTGTCAATATCGTGCTGTTATTCTCTTATATGCTATATAATCCTTATACACGATACAACAATCAAAGATTCACGATCCCAGCCCAGAAGACTGTTTCGAATATTAAACTAGATTCGGGTCCAAGTCACGTAAGTTATTAGTCTGGGGCATGCATTTTTAAAGCGCCAAATCCAGTGTTCCAAACGTGTTTCATGTATGGAACTAGTGTTGTCGCAAAATGATCAGCTATCGATAGTCTATCGACAGATGGACTAAAGCAATACATACTATCGCCAATATCGATAGTTTTGGCAATATTCTGAAGCAATAGCATCGATACTATGTATAGCCCTGTATGTGTACTTGGTTGATGTGTACATTTCTTTAGTATATCTTTCTTATCATTCTCAATGCTCTACCAGTAAATATACTGGCCAACGTGAGCCAACTGCAGCGTACACGGTACGGCCACGGCGTTGATGGAGGATAATAACTATTTATCAGTTGTTGGTCTCCTTCAATGCCGCGCTGTCATGATCAGACGTATCACTTACCATCAGGTGAACGTCTTGACCGTTCACTTTGTAACATAAAAAAGATGCTTAGTTTGGGACTTGATTGCGGTGTGTGAATATCTGTAGAAATTTATTTATTTCGATAATATCGAAGCTCACTGTTAAATCAATTATAGATACTATTACCCAAAACTATTGATACTATAGATGATTTTTGAGGTCAACCATCGATAGTAAAACAATCGATAGTTCGACAACACTGTATGGAACAAAGCAGAGTTGGAACAGCGCTATTTGCCCGCAGCAAAATTTGCAAGTGATGTAATTCACTTTGGTATTCCCAGATTTGGGAACTTTGCTAAGCTGATTATGGGATGGGTTAACGTGTTATAAGTCTTGCTCGTATGCGTAAGTGGGTTATCATGGTTTGCGATAGATATTGGATATTCGTTCTTGGTTTATTGATTGAAAGCTCGCCCGTGGTTTAACTCTGACTGCTCTCAGGCTGCGTCACAGAGTGTGCTTGCAAAACATGGGCTGGAGCTCGTGCCAAAAAATCTTAAATATCTCCTATGCTTAAGAAGGCTTACAACTGTATCTCCAAGATAAATAAATATCCACTTACATTCACACAGCGCCATCTAGCCCCAAGTTAGGTGTGAAGCCTGTATTATTGGTACTAATATTTTTTTGTAAATACATACATATTACACATAGCAAACGTCCTATGATCGAACCCGGAAGCCCTGGTATAGCAGCCAGCGTATATTTTATGTTTTACCTGTAAAATAGAATTGTTATCCACTTTTATATTTCGGGTATAGGACACTGTAGCAAGTACCTAATGTAAAAGAGACATTTCTTACTAGCTGGTGGATTCAGTGGGTACATGAATAATATTTTTTTTTGCACTTCTGTGTTTAGGGATGAGGGCACCGTATAGGGCTAGTAAAAATACCGGGTATAAGAGACCTTGATATTTTTTGTTTTGGGTGAAGGGCGCAGTGCAGCATTGATAGAGAAAATTAACTGTCAGTTGTTAGTGTCCTTCAATGCCGCTCTGTCATGGTCAAGCGTATAGCTTACCATCCGTCCTGATAGTCCTGATCACTGTGTAAAATTTAAAAAATCTTCCACAGGTAAGGTCGTAGAGCAGTTCTTGGTTTTCTTGGCATACGTGATGGGCAGGCGAATCATTTATCATGAGGTGAGTGATCAGGGATTTCCTGTTACCCATTTACTGAAATTCTAAATCCAGGTGAGTTGTATTAGTTTTGAAACATTGGTAATTTTCAATATTTGTTGACCAGTGTGAACTCATGACAGTTCATGATTTTTGACTTAAACATCAAGTAATTTTATAACAAAAGTACTTTCCTTTTGTGACCGATATGTTACATTCAATTGGATACAAATAAAGGATTTATTGAGTTCATAAAGATCGTAGTTAATTTTTGGCGCCGGTCCGGAATTGCTTGGGTCGTATGCGGGTCATTGCAAAACTAGGCACTTCTTAATGTCCTAATTTTTCAAAGTCGTGTGTAAGCTTAAAAATAAATTATACTCCCTGGATATAGGTACTGAATTGAGTGTCATTTTCAAAAGTGTGGTGTATTTCTTTTACGTTACGAAAACACAGGATGGTCAGAACGCTCACATGGTAAATGTCTTACTATGATAGAGCGGCATTGAAGGCGATAACATCTGATAGACAGTTTATTATTCTCCATCAATGCCGTACTGAGACTGTCACCCGAGACAACAGATGTTAGGTCTCTTATACAGAGTAATTTCACTATATATTTTATTATATTTAAAAATAAGCATTAAATATTTTAGTCCAATAATGTCACATATATTACTACATATTACATTAAATGATACTTCTTTAGCTTTCTTGGCGTCCATCAATCTTTTCATACATAATTTTTCTAATCATAGCCGCATGGATCCAAAGCCTAACCCAGCATAACCATTGTGTATGGAAAGGTCTGCCCCGGCAGTGGGAAGTGAATTATTAGTGATGAAAGAAGAACCTAAAATTACCCATCTTTGAATACGTTAGGACCTTTTCAATTTAAAACAAGAACCGGCCACGTTATCGGCGCACTCACAGTCACTGCACCGAGTGCATCACGAATGCACTTCCATTATTAATGGCGGTCAAATATCGACTTATCTTGTTCATGTGCTTCGACATTGTAACACAATTAAACAATATAATGTCTTGTACATTATAGTTCAGTTGCATCTATTTCGGACCTATGCCAAACTCAAAAAAAATTATGGTAGAATCGGGAATTTTTCACCATCCTTAATTAAATACCGAACATTATTTTTATAAAAACTCACCTTATTTGATATGTTGTTTCATTGGTCACTTTTTTAATTTGCAATATCCTATTTTTAAGAAACAAATTAATAGGAAGTCAATTAATGATAGTGCACAATGACGTCACAAATCACTAGCCCCATACGTTGATGGTGAAGCCTACAGATTTGCTACTAAACGAATGACATTTGTTAGTGTGAGAAAGATAATGGCAGATATGAGTACACGTCAAAGCGGGAAAGGATTAAATATATTTTGTAAACTATTTAAATATTTTTTATTTTATAATTCCAGTTAACAATGATCTCTTAGTCTTAACAATAAGAACAACCTTAATTCCAGATCACGTAAGAGTTTAGCGTTGACAGCTGTAGCAAATGAAACGTATACACTGTGTCACAGCTGTAAATGTCTTCAGCCCTAGATTTTATGTCAATTTATGCACAGTGTAATAAATCATTATGGCTGTCGTCGTCAAAATCGATATCGAGTACTATAAATAAAAAGTTATATAAAAAATGAAACATTCGTTCAAACAACATGATAACTTCATTAAATAATCATTTTCTTCATTAAATACGAAGTTTTTGTCGCAGTCAATGAGAGTAAAAAGCTGTGTTCACTGAATGGAAACATAAAGCGATCTTGCAAACAGGCTCATTAGCGAGCTAATTAAAGAGCTTGTTATGTACATTGCTATACTGCACTGCCTTCTATTTTGAGTCTAGACGAGGCGTACTTGTTTTATAAAATAAATAGCTTTTAAAGTTTATTAATTATTTCTTTTACCACAAATACAACATTCAATAGCAGAGCTCTCTCAGTGCATTGGCAAACTGAATGGATAGATCTTTTAACATGTTTAGTGAGTTGGAGATCAGCCCACTAGGGGTGGAGTTTTTGGCAAAACACTTTACCATGGTGAAATAGGTGCTGAGTAGTAGGGATTTCAATCTGCACCCTCCACACTGGAAAGCAACAGTCCACAACAATAAGCCACCGATTCTCTTTAAAAAAATCTTGGAAAATTTTGTAGTCAGCCATCTGGCCAAATAGGCTTCTGATTGTTAGCGTTGAAGTTACAAGTCTTGCATCTCAGGCAGCTGTCCACGCACGGCGTCTTGCCTCTCGTGTGAACGCATTAATGAGGGCAACTCGATGTTTGTGATTGTTTATTCGAAACTTGAAACGGAATACGTCTAAGTAATTAGAGTGGCTCGTACGGGGCGGTGTTTGCGAAAGAAAATAAAGTTTGTTTGATGCTTTGCAACAGATACATAAACAGGGTGGTGTAAGAGTTGACGAGGTTAACAGTATTCTCGGGAATTATGAAGTTGCGAGGAATGTTATATGTTTTATTATGATCATTGAAACTAAGCCGTACGTTGGCGCGACACGCGGGTACGGTGACCTTTAAAGTTTGCAAGTAGCTGCCGGAGACAAGTTACATTGTTCTGATGAGAGAGCATTTCTACGAAGGTAGTTAGTAATTAATCATTAAGTTTGGATTCGAAGCAATATTAAGTAACACCTTATACTGATCCACACAACAGTTTTTAATAATGTTTATCCCACGCACACTGTATTGGCATTATCTTTCGGAATTCAGTTTTAAGTATTTTTTAATCATTTTTTACTTTTATATACTTCAAAACTATCTAAATAAATCAATCCAAACTATAATAAAATAAATATTCTAAGTGTACTTTTGAACGAAAAAGAAACAAAATTTAGCTTAAGAGTTCGCAACTCGGTCCACCTTAACTTATAATGCTTTCAAGCCCTAAATTTTAAGTTAGCCATCGTAGTTGAAGTTATAAGGCAGTGTAAGGAATATTTATAACACTAAATTACTTGTCAAAAGTTTTAAAATTACAGAACCTTTTTAAAAATTAGAGTCGAGAAAATCAATATGGTTGTCGTAGGTACGAAAATTTTGTATTCAACAGCGATATGGTTTGTCTTCTGAGTGCTAAAAACGTTTAGAAACTTATCATTTGAGGAATATCTTGTAAAAGTTCGTCTGATGAGTAGCTTTACCTGATCTGTTACTCCTTTTATAACAATCATTATATCGCACCTTTCCTACTATAGAGGCACATCTCAAAAAATAGCATTTTTGAGTTTTACTTATACACGGGCCCTAAATCAACATATCTACATGACACTCTTGAAAGAAAGAGTCAGAACGTGCAATAAAGCCGTGAAAACTTAGTTTATGCCTTCTTCATATTTCCGAGTAAAGTGGCATATTATTAAAATGCTGGCATAAATTAAATATGCGATAAGAAATTCATAACTAACGGACATACTCTTATAATATTCTATTATTTTGCAATTAATGTTTTAATTTATTTATGACTTATTTTGTGAGAACAGAAGCGCTCAAGAATCTTCAAACGCGTTTTCTCAACAATCATGTTTTTCGAATTGTGCCCCTATAGTATGAAAGGTGCGATATATCTGTTAATAATAGTTTGAGTTACCTTCAAAATCACTTCTTCATCCACAAAATCCTCTACTGTAAGTTTCTTGCTGGCCCTGCGTGTGAGATTTGGCAACTGGCCAGGTCCTCATTCGCTATTCAGATGCACGTACAGCAAGCAGATGATTTTGGCTAGGATCCATGAAAGTATGCTGGAACCTCCTATATTGACTTAGTAAGCTGACCGGATTTTAGTAGTTATTATCTCTTTCTACTCAGCAGCGTACATGTGTTAACTAAATCTGAATGCGTAAATTCATCACCCTCCCATGATAAGGAAACTGTTAACTTAGGAAAATTGGGGAATACGACGTTTCAGTATAGATATTTCTAATGATTTCAGGTCTACTATGAAAGGTTTTACAATTAATTCTGGCCTGAGAAAGAAGAAAATACTCCAAGATGTATATAGTTTCTAATTAGAAATATTGATTGAGATACAGCATTCAGTAAATCTTCTTAAACATTTTTTTTCCACCTTCTTTGTAATTTTTTATGAACAAATAAATACTGAATTTCGATTGTAGAGTTATGGTTAATCATGAAAGTGTACGCCTTTCATATCCATACATTCTTGTAAGTTTATTATTACTATTTATATATTCACAAATCTATGAACCTCAACCATCTCTGTACTGGTAGATATGTTCAGTTGTTAACAACAAATTATATCGAACAATAGAGGGCCGGATGTTGCAGGGTGCCCGCTTGGCGAAGCAAAACTGCGTCGTTAGAAGTTGGCCTACTGGGAAAACAATTACTATGGTGTCATCGTAGTGGGACAACTTTGTCTGCGAACCCTGAATATTGTACTAACGGTTTGCGTACTTGGACGACGTTCTAGTTACAGAATCAAATAGTTATGATAAACTGTAGTTAACTAGTTATCAATTAAGATCAACGATAACATTAGATTTGTTCACAAAAGTAGAAAGATGTTTTATTATTTGCAATTTATCAAACTATAATACAAAATATTTTGTAGTCAAATATTTTATTGCATGATCCATTATATATGAATAAATTACAAAAAAACGATAATAGAGAAATCAAATAATAAGTTGTTTCTAATTTGCTTTTATATTGGTTTTCACTTATATTAATAAAATACACGGATAATTTCAAAGAATATTTACTTATCGGTGGCGAGTTCTACATTTCAATTTTTAAATAATTATTTTTTAACTCATTCATTGAATAATTAGTCTCTAGACCCTCTACTAGCAGTAGTCCCTCTAGTGGCAGTATTCCGGTTGTTAGTTTGGTTACACTTCAGCTTAGTTAACTTAATCGGTGAATTTAGTACCAGTTGAATTTTGAAAAAAAAAAAGGAAAATATGTAATGATTGCAAAAGTTTAGCTGTATACCATTCAAAAGTTAAATATGAACACATTGTGTAAAATTCTGACAGAGTCAAAATTAGCTCTACATACATTTATACACATACATTTAACTCTCTTCACTTTGACTCTTCACAACTAACTGAAGCATGCTACAATAGCTCTTGCTGCACCAGTGCTAAAGTTTAAAACAGCTATAAGCACAATTTGAAGTCTGTGAACTGACCCGCTCAATACACTTGGAGACTGATTTGATCCGATGTGATGAGTGGACGTTCACTCCGATAACAGTAATAGGTTCGTTATCCGAAACTGTTGCAGTTGAAATGGACGAAAGTTCGAAATGGAAATGTCAAATCTTTCCTATCAATCGCCGCGAAATGCTTTAGAGAGAAACTTAGTTCAAACTGTTTAGTTTATCTACGTCAGCGAATTTGACATTTATATCAAAGTTTCGTTTCATGTTTTTATATGGAATTATTTTTATGTGCTTAGTTGAGCGTAGTTTTTTACCTTTACTTCATCATTTTTAATTCTAATTTAACTGATATCATTCTTCACAACCGCCATTTCACGACTGCGTTGATGTTTTGTTTCTGGTTTCCTTCTATCTTAGTATGGAAGACTAATTCGATCTACCATATTCCTGAAGAAAAATGTAACTTATAGTTGAAATTCATCAAATACAACGATAAAGTAAATTTTGATTTTACTGGAACAAAGAAAATCCACTTTCAGGCATTAATTTTAATAAATAAACACATTTATTTTATTTCAACCCCACCTTAGGCATTTCCAAAAAACACCCATTTGAAAATAAAAAGAAATACATACCATCCCCTAAAACATCCCGAGTACAAAATCGGATCGCGAATCGAATCGATTATCGCGTCCATGTGGCGGAGTCGATAAGGCGGCGTTCCGGCCTGCATACCAACTAGGCGACGAGCGGGATCCGCTGATGTATTGCGTCTACACGCCATTCGGCCACTCGAAGCCTGTGAGACTCAATACCTTTATGTTGCCTTTTATTGACGCCTCGAGTAAAATACGAGGGGATATTCTGTTGGGGAATTGCGAGGCAACATTTGAAACGGACGAAAGGGGAATCCTTATTCGGAATTCAAAACTGTAGTTCTGACTAGCGTGAAATTGGTTAAATTTTATCTGAGTGTACTGGTAGCGGCATTATTATTGATTTTTACTTATTAAACTCATGATCATGTCATACCATTGTTTAACCAGACAAAATAAATACTATGTAAATACATCATTTTTAAATTAGTATCGATTTTTTTTAAATAAATATCTACTGACATTCACACAGCTCCATCTATCCCCAAGTTAAGCGTGAAGCCTGTATTATTGGTTTTAAACAACGGATAAACATACTTATATATTTTTTTTGCAAATACATACATATTATACATAGAAAACATCCAGACCATTACAAACAGACATGTTCATGCACACAAATGTTTGTACTGCCCGGGGATCGAACCGGAACCATTTGAAGATGCAGCCACCTCTCAAACGCAACACCAAATGGGTCGTCAATTTATATGGATTTATATACCTAATAGATAACACTGTTACTTTAAGTTCACATAAAAATTACCATATGATATTTATGAACATCATTAAAAGGTACCACCAATCCTACATACGTATATACCGAGTAATCCCCTTAGATTATGACACTGATTAAACAATTGGCTTATCTTTTTGCCCACAAAGGGTGGCTAGTAACACAGGGCAGATTTACGTATACATTGTTTTTCACATTAGCCCACACACTTGCCGCGCAACATTATTAATAATACAAAGCCATTTGTCCAGGCCCCTGTCAGCCGCTGCAGCCGCGATCTTGCTACGGACAGCCGTAATTAATTATGGCATATTAAACAAGAAATAAATAGGAATAATACAGATCGTTGAGTACCATTCGTGTTCCACAGTAGGTATTTAGTTACGAGACCCATGTTGCTACGTAATGTTACTACGAGCTACCTGCTACGGACTCGCTACAACTTGTCGGATGAGTCCCTACTACGATCTCACTACAATTTCTCGTTGCAAGGAATAGATCTTCCCGTACAGCACAGCTACGAGTATGAAGACTATTAGCAGAAACTCAGAACGCACGCCTAATGCTGATAATACATGTACTTGTTATCCACATAACTGTTTGCAGCAGGATGTCATGACATCTGTCGAAAGCCTACACATCCATCCATCTTTGCAAGTTTCTAAGCTTCTGAATATTGATTGTTTATTTGGTCAAGCCAACTTCACTGGTTCTTGATACATTTCTTCGAACAAAGAACTAAAAGTCTGTGAAACAGACCGAGAATATTAGAGATAAAGATCTGAGTCAACTACCTAGTTCTTGGTTAGTTGGCTCGGTAGCCACTCGTCTAGGTAGGTACCACCGCAGTGCCAGATATCGTCCACTAGGTGGTAGACCCGGTACTGAGTCGTCTAGGTAGGTACCACCGCAGTGCCAGATATCGTCCCATGAAAAATAAGTGTTATGTTCTTCTATGTTTCGTGACGAGGGCACTGTAGCTACTAAAACTACCGAGTATACGAAACCTTACATCTGTTGTCTCTTGTGTCGGGCGCAGTGCGGCGTTGATGGAGAATAACAACTATCTATTAATTGTTGCTCTCAATCAATGCCATTCTGTCATGATCAGGCGTATCACTTACCATTAAGTGACCGTGCTGACCGTCATGTTCACTTTGTCATATAAAAAAGATGCTAAAGAGTTTTCCTAGTAAAATCTTTCTATAAGCGAACTATATTGTGACTAAATACTCTTCTTGTTGTGAGAGCAAGTGATAATAAACCATACGGACCCCTCGACCCCTGAATGTCGATCTCAAAATAATTATCCGACTAACAATATTAAACAATCTGTGAGTAAAGTCCCGAGTCCCGGCCGTGACGCCGGTGCCTCGGTGTAATTGTTTGCCGCATCCGGTGATTACACGGGCCAAGTTCTGATGTCGAAGGCAAATCGACCTGTTTTAGAATATATAGAAAGATAAAGAAAATATTTACTAGCTTGTTGAGTCACACGTAGTAACAATCGGTTTATAATATCAAACATCCAGAACATAACACGAGAAATAATTACAATACAAACAGAACAAAACAAACAAAATAAAGCAGTGTGTGTGTGTGTGTGTCGCAACAAGTAAAATGTCCACTGCTGAACGAAAGCCTTCCCTAATGATATCCACGCGGGCCGATCCCTAGCAGTTGACATCCATCTGCTACCCGCCACCTTAACCAGGTCATCCATCCATCTGAGTCGGCCTTGCGTAGGCCGGCCTACGCATTATACTAAATGAACATATATATGTAATATATATATGAAATCTATACATCTTCTTTCTTTCTTTAAAATATTCTGAGAAGTGAAATAGTCCTTTGTCAGAATATGTCTGTTTTACACTTGATAAATCATCAATTTATAATTTAAGAAGATAAATAGTATTTTTTGACGACCCATTTGGTGTTACGGGTGTATGTATGTATTTACAAAAAAATGTATATAAGTATGTTTATTCGTTGTTTAGTACCCAAAATAAAGGCTTCACGCTTAACTTGGGGCTAGATGGCGCTGTGTGAATGTCAATGGATATTTATTTATTTTATATTCCATAAAATTGAAATCATAATAATAATATTCGAAGATAAAAAGAGTCAACCTAATATTCTGTAAGTAAGTAGTTAGCCACGTTGAGTATAACCTCAATGATTCCTCTGCAACGAGTTGTTTTCAGATTATCTTCGATGCCGTTAGTCTGAGAACGTTCAAGTTCAGCTATTATTGTTAGTTATCATAAGTAGTAAAACAAGTCAAGGTATTTAATTTTATTTGAGAGAAAATGTCAGTCATTGTTTTTATCAATAAAACCCATTCCTCTGCCACTGCATTTACAAAGTCTAGAGGTTTTGACCTGAAACTCGATGCAATAACAAATTGTAACCTGCTTTTGCTATTCTTCAGAATGCAATATGTCTAGGTGAAGTTGGCTTAGCCGCTAAAACTAGTGTTTTTTTAAATATTATATGTGTACAGGACGGTCAGAACGCTCACCTGATGGTAAATGATACGCCTAACCATGACAGAGTGGCATTGAAAAAGACCAACAACAGGTTTGCAGTTATTGTCCTCCATCAATGCCGCACTGCGCCCGACACCCGAGACAAGAGATGTTAGACCTCTTATACCCAGTAGTTTTACTAGCTACAGTGCCCTCATCCCGAAAATTGCATAGTACTTCTGTTTCACGGGACGTTATCTGGTACTGCGGTGGTACCTACCTAGACGACTCAGTATTGAGTCTACCACAAAGCTAAGGCTCCGCATATCTTCACCCACTCATATATTATTGTGGTTATTTTCTCAATATTTGACAAAACCGTTCCATATTTATGTATATAGAAAAATAAGGTTCAGAAACTTTTGTTCTTAAAAGCATTGTATATAAGAATTGAACTGCATAATTCCACTATTTTAGTTGATCATAAATTGTACATGCTAGAAATTCACTGAAAACTAGTCCAGCAGTGCAATAAAATTGTCTAGCAATTCTCATTTCGAGTTGAAATTCCTTATTTCTACTCGACGACAGGTTTATTAGAATTTCTGGTCACAAAAGTATGAAATTATATTTCATTTGAAACCGGTCCCGGAAAAATTACGGATAGTATTGTTAAGCCACATTATGAAATGAGATTGATAATTGAGTCGTTACGAATTTTATTTATCATTTATAATTTAAATTTCATTCCAATATTTGTAATTTTCTCTTTCCTATAGGAAACGAATCCTAAATGTACGAAATATACTATAAAGATTAAAAAACTAGATGAAGACAAAATGCTTTGAGAAAAGCTTGCTTGTAGTTCGAACTACCTGGGCCAAAACATCCAACTTGGCCGGCATAACTTCAAAAGAGATGCTAGTAGGAGGGTTCAGTTGGGCTGGGCGGCATTCGATAAGCTACGTCATGTCCTAACGTCAACTATTCCGCAATACTTAAAGACGAAAGTCTTTGAGCAATGCGTCCTACCCGTGCTAACATACGCAGCTGAGACATGGACACTGACTGCGGGATTGGTTCACAAGTTCAAAGTCAATCGCAATGCGCGATTGACTCGCGCAATGGAGAGAGCTATGCTTGGAGTCTCTCTTAGGGATAAGATCAGAAATGATGTTTGCCGTAAGAGAACTAAAGTTACCGACATAACCCGCCGGATCAGCAAGTTGAAGTGGCAGTGGGTTGGTTACGTATGTCGCACCGATCGTTGGAGCAGAGATGGAGTGGAGGACCGCGTCTTGGCAAGCGTAGCGTAGGACGCTCTCCGGCCCGATGGACCGACGACTTGCGGAAGGTCGCTGGTGGAAGCTGGATGAGAGAAGCGGAGGACCGGGATATCTGGCGCAAAATGGGACCTATGTCCAGTAGTGGACTGCGATAGGTTGAAGAGAGATTTAACTCATAGTTAGTATACGCAGCTGAGATATGAGCACTAATTATGGCGTTGGTTGCCAAAGTCATTTAACGGGCAATGGATTGGCCCATGCTTGAAGTGACTCTTAGAAAAATAACAGTAATGATGTTATAGAATGGGATAACTTAAGTAAACGACATTCGAATTATGAGTTAACCTAGGAGTGAGCTGGACATGTCATATCAGAGAAGTAATCATAGAATTAGAATTAGCGCGCTACGCTGGGAGTAATGGTCGCTGAAGCAGGCGGTTAATGTAGTGCAGCTGAGTCCTAACAAGCGTAACGTATGATATCATCCGACCCGATGAACTGATGACTGGCGAAAGTTTGCTGGTGTCAGAAAATCTGGCTCAAAATGGGGAATAACCTTGTGTACCAGACTGCGATGGGTTGAAGAGACAAAAAAGTGGAATCAAAAACATTAATAATTCTGTTGTCTTTACATTATAATGTATGTATAAAATCTTCTTCACATTATGTGCATTAGCCCCCACATTAACACACGCTAACAAAGAACGAACTCGCAACCTTCGTTTAAACTTCACAATAATTAAACATAATTAGATTTGAAGCTTTAATTAATTTATCTGGAGAAAATTTCCAACAATCTATTAAGGAACAACTTTAAACAGGATATTAATTTGTGGCCCATGTGTATTCGAGCGTATGATGCATCAGCTAAGAGTGCGTTTGAAACCCTCCCCGGTACTAAACTGTCTATATTAGCACTAATCTCTCCCGCTCTTGCATATCGGTGGGATACACGCTTTCGAAGGATGGAAAGCAAAAAAGATTAACATATTGCAACAATATTTATGGTTTCATGAAGTTTCTTGTTATAGTGCGTCTTGGCTTACCGACAAATACATTAAACACTCAGTGGCGGAAATATCCACTGACATTCACACAGCGCCATCTAGCCCCAAGTTAAGCGTGAAACCTGTGAGTATGTATACTAAACAACGGATAAACATACTTATATTATTTTTTTTGTAAATACATACATAGAAAACACCCAGACTATTACAAACAGACATGTTCAAGCTCACAAATGTTTGTACTGCCCGGGGATCCGGAGCCCTTGGCGAAGCAGCCGATGTCTCAACAGCAACACCAAATTGATTGTCAAAATTATAGTGCGGGTACGCATTATATTATCCGTTGGTAAACCAAAACGCATCTTGAGAGCGTAGGTGGGCTCAGTCAGTTATGTGGACTGTTGCTTTCCTAACGGGAAGGCCCAGGTTCAAGTAAAATCAGGCCAGGTTAGTCATCCACGCAAGACGACTAAGGCCTATACGGGTAGGCTCGTGCCCCTCGGTGGGGACGTATAATGATGGTGATGAATATTCGATGTAGCTCTGACTTGTTTAGTTAGATAAATGTGCAAACAGAGCAAGATACGAGATGGTAGATAAATTAGAATGGTAGATAAAATAGAGCCTACCCGTATAGGGTGATAAGGTTTTAGTCGTCCACGCGGGCCCAGTGCGGATTGGACGACTTCACACACAACCTTTGAATCTCTTCGCAGGCGTGCATGAAGGTTTCCTTACGATGTTTTCCTTCACCGTAAGAGCGTCGAACATATATTTAGACATATATTTTCGAAAATTCGAAAACACATTGGTACGTGGCGGGATTTGAACCTCAGCCCTCCCGGTAGGAAGGCGACAGTCCACACCACTCAGCCACCGACGCTCTTAAGCTCAAACTAAGTATTAGGCTGTAATTGTTAATAAATATATAATAGAAACACCCAGCCCAATGCAAAGAGACATGTTCATGCACACAAATGTGTGCACTGCTCGGGGATCGAACTCGGAACCATAAGTGTACTAAGCGACGTCTCAACTATTATCTTCTTGATATGAAGACTTAGCAAGAAAATTGACATTCTATAGAGTTGTGAGCCACCCAGCGGATATGTTGCCGTAGGTATTAACGCGTCGAGGTTCGATAACAACAAAGACTTTGAGAGCTTAGATGTCGCATCTTGAGCTATGTAATATAATATATATTATTTCATCACATAAATTAACTTTACTGTACATAATTTTCAACTATATATATTTATTCATGTGACTACAAAACCTACATAAAATAACGTACCTATTAGAATTTCAAATACTGATGAAACTGCATTTAGTGTTTTTTCACACAGAATTCGAACCCACGACTGCCGTGTCACGAAGCAATCTAAGCCGTAAGCTGTGCAGTAGTAGTGGTGTGTAGACCACGGATTCAATTATGATCGTAATAAATAAATATCCACTGACACACAGCGCCATCTAGTCCCAACCTAAGCATTTAGCATGTAATATAAACTACTAAACAACGGATTATCATACGATTATACATCATACACACCCAGACCAATAGAAAAAGACATGTTGATTTACACAAATGTTAGTACAGCCCGGGAATCAAACCCGGAACCCTTGGTGTAACAGCCGAAGTCTCAACCATTACACCAAATGAGTCGTCGAAATTAGCGCATACTAGGATTTTAACTGATTATTTTAAAATAGGTAAACATAAAAAAGAATAGCAAAGCAGGTGCATTGTGCGAATGTGGAAGGATACACGAGCAGGGGACGACCCAGAAGGACTTACCTTGACCAAATTGGTCAAGTCCTTAAGAAGGCTGGGGTCCCAAGTAAAAGGAATAAAAGAGCTTGTATGAAAAGATTGATGGATGTGATTGAAGCTAGGGAAGTATGTCAGGACCGTGCAAAGTGGCGTTCCATCATCTCTGCCTACCCTTCTGGGACCAAGGCGTGAGCTTTGTATTTAGGTAAACATAGCTATAGATTGCACACGTTTAGCTGTTCTGCATCTGTCCTGCGCCCTAGAGATCTAAAACAAACACGCACCAAGATAGATCCACTCAGCTTAATATAAGCGAATCAGTTTCCCTTGGGGTGGAATCACTTAGGTATACCTGTTTGAAGCTTATTTATTTACCCGCGGTCGTTCCGCTGAGTTGCTTAAATCGTAAGCAAACCTTACTAAGTACAACTGACTGCGGTCGTAGTATTGTGCTGAGTTGAATTTTACCTGCGCTATTGTTGTTCCGACCATTTGTTGTTAAGTTTAGTAACACGCAGTTTAATGCTTGCTTGCAGGTTTGACTTGATTGTATGCCTTCTTCTTGCCTTATGAAAAGTGAATACTGTAATTTTTAACTAGGGAAGAATGAAAGAAAGAAAACATTTATTTGACTACAATACAAAATAATACAATTGTACGAAAAATTGCCAAAGTAATAAACACGTAAAAAAGGAAGCTTTAGAGAAAAATAAAAGACAAATTAAACACAAACAAAAATAAGAAATAAAACGTTATATTTTGTGGTTAAATGGGCCCTGCATCAGATTTTACTGCCGTGTGTCATTACAGTTTCGAATGATTGATCAAGATTGGCCACGGTAGTGTTGATGCTGACAACGAACGATGTTATTTAAGAATTTTGAAATTAATATGAGTAGCCGTGTGGTGGCTTTTCGTTTAAAGTAACATGATGTTATCATTATGTTTTGTAAACGGCAACTTTGTGAGCATACTAAGCAATCATAAGCCTTGACAAGATTTACTCTTTCGGAGTGCCTCGTCAATAGTTACTCTTTCGGAGAGTAGTCTCCATGTGTAGCGGTTTCACTTAAAATCAGATGAACAGCTTTTAGTTGCGTAAAATACTAGCATAATGTTCCCACAGATGTCTACTACAGAAAAAGGATAATGGTCAAGGCTAACAGGTTCGATTCGGCGTGATATATTACGGCATAAGAGTAACAGGTGGTTGGCCTTACAACCAGATCCTGTAACCTAAATACGAGTAAATAGACTCGGCGTAGAGTTGCACGGCTGTCGGTTTTCTACAGGCTACATTTTGGTGAGTGTGCGATCGAATTACACGAGTTAATTCCACCAGCCCCTTTTCACTATCGGGATACAAGACGGAGGCGAGCGTTCCATCCTTACGTGGTAGACATTCCACACACCCGCACAGCCCGCTATGGTGCCTCGTTCCTAATGCACAACGCAAAGGAATGGAACTCTTTGCCTCCTTATGGGTTCCCCGATCATTACAACCTGGCCGTCTTCAAGGCAAGATTGAATAGGCTGTTTCTAGGCAGGCATGATCCATCCTCGGCCGCATCATCACTTATCATCAGGTCGGATGGCGGTCAATATGTCTGTCTATAGAGGATAAAAAAAAACATATTAACATTGTTTTGTAAGGAAATGGTTCATATTCTAGACCGATACGATATGTTATTTACGCAGCTTACTTTTACTTAACGATAGTTTAATATTATACTACACGAAAGTTTAATATTGACGACCCATTTGTAGTTGCGCTTGAGACGTCGTCTGCAACACTAAGGGTTCCGAGTTCGATCCCCGTGCAGCACAAACATTTGTGTGCATGAACATGTCTGATGGTAATGATCTGGTGTTTTCTATGTATAATATATATGTATTTACAAAAAAAATGTATATAAGTATGTTTATCCGTTGTTTAGTACCCGTAATACAGTCTTCACGGTTAACTTAGGGCATGATGGCGCTGTGTGAATGTCAGTGGATATTTATTATCAATATACTGCCTTCTTGTGAGCCTGTCTAGTACGCTGAGTGTTGGTAAGACCACAGCATAAACCAGGGGTCGAAAACTTGAGTTCAAATCCTGCGGAGCAACTGCATAATAAAAGTTACCTTTTTCCCAGTTTGCTATGGATATGGCAAGGTTGAATCACTTAGTACTACTAAGTGGTAGACTCGATACTGAGACGTCTAGGCAGGTACCACCGCAGTGCCAGATATCATCCCGTGAAACAGGAGTGTTATGCACTTTTGTGTTTCGGGATGAGGGCGCTGTAGCTAGTGAAATTACCGGTTATACGAGACTAATTAGCCGACATCTCAACTATTACACCACACGGGGTTTATAATTAGTGCTATTTAATTCGATTAATTATAACTAGAATGCAAGACTAAGTCTTGATTCTTGCGCATAAAATAAAAAATCATACAATAATGAGTGAAGCAAAGGTGTATATGAAAGCATATATGAGCATATGAAAAATTTCAAACGAAACGTAACAAGATGGCCGCTCGCAGCGCGCGCATTTATTAAAACGTTTTGATGCATACGCCATTTGCATTAGGTATTATTTGCGTTTGGATATGGATTTCTTGGTGGTTTGAAAATTGCTGCTCCTTTCTGCGTTGTAATTTTCAGGTTTAAATTAGAGATTTCAAAACCCTTATGAAAAAAGGTAACTAAACAATAGACGAATATTTATCGGATAGAGATGTGTGTTCTTGCACTTAGTGTTCCAATTACGAAATCTTTGTAATTAATTATTGTAAAGCTATGTGTAGGTAAATGACAAAACTCTGTAAACACTTATATAAAAAGTTTAAAAGAGTAACTCGAGTTTCTTGCCAGCTCTTCTCGAAGATCCTACTTATTCCGAACCGGTGGTAGAGTAATTACAAATAATAATAACAATCGACGATTCAAAAGTATCTGTAACAGATTTATTTTAATGACGATTTTTTTCTTTCTTTTATTACTTGATTTTGTAACAGATATGTAGTTCAGCCCTCGGTGGGGACGTTGAATGAGCTGATAAAGACAATTTCATAAGGTTTGTTGAAGTTGAAGTTTTTTTATTAATAAAAAATAATAATCAAGTAGATAGAATACCTCCCTGGTACTTAGTAGTAACATTTAATCATGAACGAAGAAAAAGTACCAAAGAACAATTGCTTACGTGAAACGTAAGGCTGTTAAGTCACACTATGGAGTCATTTTTCTATTTAGCAATTTTATCGCTCAACCCTAAGCCGGAAGCTATAGATCTCCCAAAAGCTTTTGTTTTTACTGCGTATGTCAGGAGACACTAATCAGATAAAACTTAAGCTTAGCTTTCTTTCTATTTATTAATGCAGCGCCATCTAGTAACATCCTAAAGTTTTTACCGTGATTTGACCAATCCCAATGGTTTATTGTATGGAATGGAATATCATAAATAACTCATGTAATAAAATATGAACCTGTATCGTTTTAAAATAATCCTCGCCAACCTAAAACCCTATGAATTATTGTTCTCACGAACTTGCAGATAGTTTCCAACTGTCGAGCTCGATCATTAGTTGCGCCATGATAAAGTATGACAATCTGAAAGTTGGCCAATTGTTTTGTATCGAGAGTATTCACTAACGATAAATATGAATCGTGGACTGTTCAGTTACTGTTGAAATAACCGTATCGATGTTCATATATATATATATATATATATAATCATATTTTTAAATTAATGGAACTTGGGATATCTATCACTGCATAATTCTTTGAGCGTCGGTGGCTCAATGGTGTGGACTGTCGCCCTCTTACAGGGAGGGCTGAGGTTCAAATCCCGCCACGTACCAATGTGGTTTCGAATTTTCGAAAATATATGTTCGTTATCCGACGCTCTTACGGTGAAGGAAAACATCGTGAGTAAACTTGCGCACGCCTGCGAAGAATTCAAAGGTTGTGCGTGAAGTCGCCTAACCCCCACTGGGCCCGCGTGGACGACTAATGCCTAATCACCCTATACGGGTAGGCTCGTGCTCTTCGGTGGGGATCTTTTTATAAGCTGATGATGATGATAATTATTTGAGAAAAGTAAACATACGTAAAAAAATATTAGTATCTCTCTCTTCAACCTATCGCAGTCCACTACTGTTCATAGGTCTCCCTTGTTTTGCGTATTCCCTTTTATAAGGCTGGCAACCCATTTCTGTGCCCTCTAAATACATTTGAAACAGGCAAAATATGTGAAAAATTTTGTTTAGGTTTGAGAAAATCTAATAATAAGCTCAACAATCTCAACCGATAGAAATATCAAAAGATAAGATCAGTCACTATCTTTGTGGTTTCAAAGTTATATCACCCTTTTCACAATGATATTCTGTATATATAAAGGTAGATACGTCATCCGTGCTTCAAAAACGAACCGCCGAAGAGAGTTCAGTTTGTACTCTTTTGTTTGGGTAAATGTGTTCGAAATTAGAAATGTGTATGTGTGCTGTCACTGCATTCGGAACACTTTTTTCGATTGTTTTGTGAGCATACCACGAATCCATACTTTTTTACATCATTGCCTTTTCACCCCACCTGCCGACATTAGGCTTGATTGATTGCGTCATTATCGAATGTTCCTTTGATTTTAATTAATGCCAAAACTTTAGCCTGTCGATAGCTTACGGTTACAGGAGTTCAAATTAAAGTGCTCTTCCCTGCCTGTCGCTTACTCAAAAGCTACTAATTAAAATTTAACTCGATCTCTTAATTTGGAATATAAACGTTTCAAAATTTGTCGCATAATTATTATAACATCAGGTACTATGAAGATTCAGTTGATGTTATTTTTATGCCAATTCTTAGATGAAAAATAATTTTACTAGATGCAATCTCACTCAAAAAGTGTCCGCAGCAAAAGTCGGCCCATCACGTCTGTTGGGCAGAATTTTCATTCATAGTCACTTCACTCGCTACATGTCATAATTACATAGTAGTGTGCTCTTGCTCTTGATGACGCGTTAAGATCATTATACGTTCCCCATCAAGGGCATGAGCCTACCCATACAAGTAAAGGGTGTAAAGGCCGTACTCGTCGACCTTTGAATCTCTTTACGGCGTGCGCAGGTCACGTTGTAAGAGCTTCGGATTAACGTTCATGTGATTGCGAAAATTTGAAAATACATTAGTACGTAGCAGGATTCGAATCTGCACCCTTCAGATCGAAAGACAACACTCCTCACTATCGAGCCAACGATGCTCTGATAACTTAAATTAATAGAACAGAATTTATATTGCAAAACATAATTACCCACTGTGAGATGCACTCAAAGTAAACGCAGTTGTAGCAGACTGCATAACCACCGCACCAGCATGCGATCTCAAAGACTTAGTCTGTAAAATATTATTCACTAATTTGCATCAACACAGTTTGAGTTGCAAAATAAAATGGCATTTCTTTTAAATGGTCCGTATAACGAACGGATAAAACGAAAATTAAACACTGCATACATGTTGCCGTTATTTGAACGAATGGTTCAATAAACGACATATAAAATGATTGAATTGTGTGGATGAACGAGAGAAATAATAAACAGTTATTATGGATTGGGCGACAGTGGAAAAATAACATTTGTTTGTTTTTTTTTTTCACTGACATTCACACAGCGCCATCTAGTCCCAAGTTAAGCGTGAAGCCTGTATTATGGGTTCTAAATAACGGATAAATATACTTATAGACATTTTTTTTGTAAATACATACATATTATACATAGGAAACACCCAGACCATTACAAACAGACATGTTAATGCACACAAATGTTTGTACTGCCAGGGGACCGAACCCGGAACCCTTGGTGTTGCAGCCGACCTCTCAACCGCAACACCAAATGGTCATTGATTTGAAAGAACTTCCAAATGATGTTATTAAAGAATGAGATCATCATCATCATCAATGAAGAATTAAATTAAATTTTAAATATAATAACCCAACAACAAATTATATATAACTCAATACAGGCTGACCGTATTTTCCCTTATATATAGTCGAAATTGAGTTTTCCTTGTCAATAAGTGAACGTAAATGTCAGTTCACTCACCTGCTGGTAAAAAATACACTTGACCATGCTGCTGTCAGCTGTTGAGGAAAGTTGAAGTAGCAGGCATTACTTGCCATCAGTCTTGATGCGCCTGTCACCCGAGACGACAGATGTCAGGTCTCGTATACCCGGTAAGTGTACTAGTTGCAGTATGAGATCACGAAATACAAAAGTGCAAAACCGAAATTACCTTGTATATGAGACCTAACATCTGTTGTCTCGGGTGTCAGGCGCAGTACGGCGTTGATGGAGGATAATAACTGTCTATCAGTTGTTGGTCTCCTATAATGCCGCTCTGTCATGGTTAGGCGTATCACTTACCATCAGGTGAGCGTCCAGACCTTCCTGTACACTTATAACATAAAAACACTCATACTTTACGATATGTGGCACTGCGGTGATAGCTACCTAGACAACATACGACACAGTTAATAAGTCTACCACTAAGAGTTTTGGATCGAGTGAGGTAAACTTTAAATAGAATCTGATACCGTCTTTTAATTTTAGTTTGATATACTATTAACTCGTATATGAATTTATGGCCAATCGGGCGGAAAGGTTTTCGAGTGGCGTTCTCGTAACGGAAAAAGAAGCGTAGGCCGACCCCCAACCAGTTGAACTGATGACCTGGTTAAGGTAGTCGGTAGCAGACGGATGTCAACTGCAAGGGATCGGATCGCATTAGGCCCGCGTGGTGCTAGTGGTTTACGGCCCAATTTCCTCATGGATATACCGTGTGGAAAGAATTGTGCCCTGTAGTGCGCCGTATAAGGCTAATGATGGTAAATAATAATAATAAATATCCACTGTCATACACACAGCCATCTAGCCCCAAGTTAAGAATGAAGCCTGTATTATGGGTACTAAACAACGGATAAACATACTTATATAGTTTTTTTGTAAACTAAACAAAGTTCCTGTGTGAAATCGCGTCAGCACATAACTTGTCTACCACACCATTCGTTACCACTAGCACTAATGCAGTGTAAATGCATTCTTTTTATTTAGAATCCCGCAAATAAGCGCTCGGAACGTATCCCGGGAAGCTATATTCGTGTCTAGATTGGTGTAGACGAGTATGTACATAATATATTGAAGAGGATTGCGCCCAAATGCTTTCGAGTATTTCGAAAGAAAATAAGTTTTATGGGCGTTAGGTAAAGAAAACCTGGATCCTAGGGAACTTCGGCACTTTTTTAACTGTTACCTTCAATACCCGCATTATACTTAAATAATAAAATAGTTGATGCACAATCACGAAGAAACCTTAACCAATGACCGAGCCCCATAACACATATGTATAATTGTTATAGTTAAAACGTAAAATTATTCAATTAAAAGTTGACCTTAACGCGTAATAGAAATAGTACAAAATGAAAATTGTGGACTTAGTCGTCACGCGGGTCCAGTGTGATTTGAATATCTTGTCAGGCGTGCGTAGATTTCCTCACGATTAGGAGAGCGTCGGAAAACGTACATATAATTTGGAAACATCGAAAAGACATTGGTACATGGCAGGATTTGTACCTGCACCCTCCAAATCGGAAGGCAGCCCACACCAAAGAGCCACTGACGCTCAAATAAAAAATATTTTAATTTTAGTAGCGTATATACGAGTAGGTTGCTTGTATTTAAAGAAAAATATAAGAATGTTTATCCATTGTTTTTCATAGTAAATACGCGTCGATAGTGGTTGTGTCTCAAGAGATTTTTATATTTATTGAATAAATAGCACAAATGACAATAAACGAGTCCCTTTAACATAAGTTATGTAGAGCTTTTAATTTCCGGCCCAACTAAGACATTTAATATCCTGTGTCTATCTAACAATAAATTATTTTTATTGGAATATTACTCCTATATATATTTATACAAGTACGTCTATGTCTTGTGTGGTCTTAACTTATTTCATAAGATTTCTCTGGTTAAGATTGTTTTATTCCTTTCATTTCTCATTCAAAATACGAAAGCCGGCAAATGAATTCCTATTTTTTTTTTCAATCTTTTATTTATCTAGTACCTAATGCCTAATGTATGTTTGTAACAGTTAAATCTTAACTCAATTTTAAGGCACTTGCCCAACTCTTTCAACTGATTGAGCTAAAAATGGTCAATGCAAATGCAAACGTTCAGTTTGGACGACCATGCATTGTTAACTGTAAAATATTTGACATCAATGTAAATCCAACCGCCATGTTGGATTACATCGCATACCCAAATTTAAAACCAATTATTTTTAAATCATTCCTACAATAGGGGTATCAAATTAAAGAGCTTGTAAGAACTCGAAAAATAATGTGACATCACTCTTAATCCAATATGGCAGACTATTAAAACTCAAAGTGCAATTATTAGAAGGGTTCCTCATGGCAGTGCTGGACTGTTCAAAATTAACTGGCAAACGACCTTGCACTAATGATGACGCGTTGAATGAGATCAACAGACTTAGGAACTTATCAGGTTAAAACTAAAAATATAAATAAAATTAAGGTATTTTTACCTTTTAAAAACATTTAGCATGTATGTAATAAACTATTACACAAAAACTGTTACTGTTAACTCATAACGTCATTTCAAATTAAACACATTGGACACACTTTTTGTAATAAAAGATTGTCGCTAGATTTAAGTACTTACTCGTATCTACTTTCTTAGTTTTTGAATATAATAGTCAGCAAGTAAATAAGAGTACTTAAATCTCGCGACAATATAAAAATTGTGTAAAATTTGAAATGATGTTATAAGTTGACAGTAAAAGTTTGGATGTAGAAGTTCAGTTCTTTTTAGCGCATTAAATTAAAAGCTTGTTTTAAAAAAGGTTTTTAACTGAATTACCGTGGAATTAACAGTGGATATTTATCTATTGTTTGTTTGCCAGCATCTTACAAAGCCCGTTTATAAATCCCAGTTTTGCCACCACACTTAAAACTGACGACGCACTTATTTCAGAATCGTGTTACGCAACTTCATAACTGCCGTTTTATACAGTACTCGGTGCTGAGCGTCCAGCTACGTTTACGAGTGAAGCATAAATCTGGGCCACAATTCTGCTAATTTTAAAATGCGTTAAATGGATATATTTTTTAAATTAATGATGATGATGAGCTTACTCTTGAGCACAGACTACGTGGATGAGACGTGCTCTCAGATGGAGCGAGCTTGCCCAGAAAAAGCCTATTCACCACAGACATCCGAATATACAATTAGACTGGACAAGCCGTCAAGTTTATAGGCAGTCCCAGTGTCGCAATTTCTTTTCGGTTCTTACCTATGAAAAGTTATTATATTTCTTGGTAAATTTACTGATTGATTGCGATGATGGTATGTTACAATTGCACAGGATGGCATTTTGGAAAAAAACGGTAATTACTTCTAATATTCGTGCGTCTTGACTCGTCTCACAGAGCGTAAACTAGCAGCCAGTGTATGCTCGTTGAGCTTACATTTCTCGCACTTTAAACGCGGCTTGCCCCATCTCCTGTATTGGGAAATCTGTGCTATTCACTCTTTCTTTGAATGCCATGTGACCAAAAACACAGACGCAGGTAGATCATTCCATTCATTTGCAGTACGCGTAATGAAAGTAGACGCAAAACGCTTAGTCCAAATACGAGGAACGTCAACTACAAACGGGTGAAATTTTGCAGTACGCCTTGATGACCTGTGGTGAAAGGGAGACGATAGGATCAGTGCATGAAGCTCGGAAGAACACTCACGAAAGAAAAGCCTGTAAAAGACTGACACTTTAATTCGCCGGGATAAGCTTTGCAATTTGGAATTAACGGCTCCCTTATCGCCAATAGTTCTCTGGCTCTGCGATCGATTGAGTCCAATATATCGAGATGACATTTTGATGAATCAAATATTTAAATCTTTCATATGTATCCGCTGTTGAGTGTCCATATTACAGGCTTCTTTAGTTTGGAGCTTCATGGCGCTGTGGAATTTCAGTGAATATTTATTTATTTACTCTACTATGTGATTTTAATTTTAACCCGTTTACATTAAAGTTGTACAGGAATATCGAGTTTTGTCAATGTCAAGTATATTAGGAGAATTGGGACCCTCATTGCCAACCCCGTGATATCTATTTCGGTGGAGTTGTAAACTGACACTTTACGACCGTTGAGGCGTTCTCACGTCGTTACTCAACTGTTTGTGCAGCAGTGGGCGTGAGGTCGAGAACTGCAAGCGGCATCCATTGTCCGAGGATATGTAAACTAGGGAGGGCTTTGAAACTTTTATGGTAGATGCGGACGGCTTGAATTATTCTTAACAATTGGCTTTAATTCTGAATTTCGACAAACACTATTTCGTCAAATCACATGTTCGACAGCACACGCTTTGACAAATCACATGTTCGACAGCACACGTTTTGACAAATCACATGTTCGACAGCACACTACTTCGACAATATACATGTTCGACAGCTTACTACTTCG
The DNA here is from genome assembly GCA_019425675.1 of Leucinodes orbonalis. Classification (NCBI taxonomy): domain Eukaryota; kingdom Metazoa; phylum Arthropoda; class Insecta; order Lepidoptera; family Crambidae; genus Leucinodes; species Leucinodes orbonalis. Next base: position 38,400 of record PQWD01010000.1, on the reverse strand, counting down.
ACAATTCACACGTTCGACAACACACTACTTCGACAAATCACATGTTCACCAGCACACGTCACAAATGATACTAGTTACCGCACGCCACTTGGCTCAAGCCGCGGTAATACGTGCCTTAACGTCACAAATTCGCAATCAATGTCTCCAGACGCATAAGTACCCAGATATTCCGATGCTTTCATCTATCCCACACTTACTTAGCCACAAAAAGTGTACTAGTAAAAAATCAAACCAAAACTTAATATATACGACATGGTCATATCTAAATGCACCTTTGAGTTCGGTTCAAAGAGTCCTTTCATTGCGTCACGGGCTGGAATTCACACTTAATACACACAAATTCGTATCATTGAACCCAAAGTCAGTATGAAACACAATTCAAAAGATGCCAGACGAGATGCGAAAGGGATTTATATTGGAAATATTCAAAGCCCCCGATAATATTTACGTTTCGCTTGGCTCTATAAATAAACTGGCAAATCCACCGGAGCGTTGAGTTGTTAAAGGGGTGTATTGTTCACGGGTAGATTTTAAAATTGACAAATTGGTCTGTACGGAGCGTAATGACACGGAGCCTTTTCATATTTTAACAAGAGCTCACTCGGTGAATGATTTAACAAGCCTGTTAGTTGTTGATTGATGACGTGTTTTCGAGTATTTTTTGAGGGGCTGTTTCAATGAAACTTACTTATCTTACTAGGTGGTAAACGATAATGAGTCGTCTAGGTAGGCACCACCGCTGTGCCAGATATCGTCCCGTGATATCGAAGTGTTATGCACTTTTGTGTTTCGGGGTGAGGGCACTGTAGCTAGTCACATTACCGGGGATGAGAGACCTTAAAATCTGTTATCTCGGGTGACGGGCGTAGTGCGGCATTGAGGGGAGATAATAACTGTCTATCAGTTGTTGGTCTCCTTCAATACCGCTCTGTCATGGTAAGGTGTGTCACTTAACATCAGGTGAACGTCCTGTACACTTATAACATTTAAAAAACCTGATGGTAAGCCTGATTTGCTAAGTGATTAGAGCCACGATATCTCTTAGTTATTAATGTACATACCTATTATTGGTTAACGAGAGCTCTAAATTTTGTGTCCTTAAATCAGTGTTGCCGTTATCGATAATTGGGTATCAATAGCCTCGTATAACATCAACTAATATGAATTGTTTTTCCGATGGACATATCCCTTATTTTGCAAATGATCTTCACAGCTTTACCGGGCACGGGGTGAGTTTAAGCCTTAGTCATCCACGCGGGCCGAGTGCGTATTGGCCGACGTTACGCACGACCTTTGAATCTTTTCGCAGGCGTGCGCAGGTTTCCTCACGAAGTTTTCGTTCACCGTAAGACCGTCGGATATCGTACATATAATTTCGAAAATTCGAAAAGACATTGGTACGTTGCGGAATTTAAACCTACGCCCTACTGATAGGAGGGCAACAGTCTACGCCATTGAGCCACCGACGCTCATAGTTAATAGATAAGTAAACATGAGTGAAATCCCAAAGTCGCAAAGTGTTACTCTAATCCAAAGGACAATCGGAAGTTCCACAAACCACGATACGAAAATTGGGCTGAACTATTGGCACAGAATATTATACTTGTAACAACCTGAAGTTGCCGCGTATACCGCCAAACTGGTCGACCGCGGCCAACTTCGGGCAAGTTCGACAGCTGTTTAGTGTTACGCTCGGCTCGTGTTAGGTTTAAGATTTAACTTTAGAATTTGTAACTTACATCGTGTGATGATTGAGCAACTTAGTTTTCGCATATTAAAAAGCCTGAACTTTTACTTTTACTAATATAAATATACCTAGTTCTTAAGAAGTCTTAGTTAGACCAGTCATGTTTTTGCTGTGCTTTTACAGTGCGTCACATATATGTTTATACGTTCTGTAACACGCAATACAAAATTTGGATTACTGTCTTTTAAGCCTTTTGTTCATTCGCATGTTTTACCATTTTACGACGCAAGTCTCATGGCAAAAGATTTTTTTTCAATTTTATCTTTCGGCTCTGTTGCCTGTTGCGAGCCTAATGGCGTAATATCTTACAGGTTTGTCATCCAAAAATTGGCCGACTTTTGACACACTTTTCTTGTTAATGAGACTCCGTCCTTATTTTTATAGGTCCATGTCCTAAACATAAAATTAAGAAATTAAACAAATTTTGACTATTTTTTATTCATATTAATTCCATAATGCCCATAAAGTATTCGATTCAAATTCACACAAAAAATCTACGCACCTTTTAATTTGATCCGTGAATTATTCATTGAACAATCGCCATTAGTACTGGATTTAATATTCACCCCGACTGTGGTGGGTTACGTTTATGGCACCTGTTCAACATACATTTTGTATTTTGGGTTCAAAACGGACGATGCCTATGGGTACAATGTGTTTTATAAACCTACATGGCTGGAAACCATGTTTCCTAAATATTTATCCGTAGGTTTCCTTTATTTATCCATAAGTCGCTGGTAGAAGCTTGACGTTGCAGTCGAACTAATGGGCTAAAGGGGCTACTTCCCATTTGGTAAACTTCCCATTTCGTAAATCTCAAATTATACCTATCAAAAAGTTGCGTTTCGTAAGCTTCGTACATTTAATCCCATTTGGTAAACTTTGTTACTATTGTTATTTTAGTACTGTACAGTCAGTGTTAAATTAAATTGAAAGTAGATAAAGGTTTAAAAAGCTTCACAGTATTGAGATAGATTCTCGATCAACAAAAATCGGTTGCTGTGTGTCAAAATACCATATGCCGCAAAAGAAAAGGAACGTACGCAATTTTGTTTCTGCTTTATATAAACATATAATAAATACAAACATTATTGCTTTGATTAATTTTATTATATAAATCATTTGAGGTTTTACAATGATGGCGAAATGATAACAAAACGAAGGAAAAGGTCTATCTAAAACGATATACAAATTACAATATACTTGGCGATTTCAAAAATTGAAAATTTCATTGATCATCTTTTGAAGAAATGTATAATGTTTTGTTTTTGTCTTTGTAGTGTTTGTTTTTAACTTTGTAATTTTTAAGTACATATTGGTTTTGTTTATATAACAAATCTGTGATTATTGTTTATTTTTTAAAGTTGATTTTGCATGTTATGTTATAATTGTGTATGGTGAACTGTATCAATTTGCATCGACTTTTAGAAGTTGGGCTGGGAGATAATCTCGCGTTGACATAATATTATTTTCATAATAAAACTTAATAATGTTGTCATTAAAATAGTCAAATAGAACTGTGATTTTATTTTAAAAAATTAAAGGTGATTTGTCTTTATTTCGTATAGTAAATAAATGGTCGTAATTATAGTATACGGTAATTTTTATGTGTTTTTAAATATCAATATTTATAATAAATACGTATATTTCGACTATTGATCTAGGATTAAAAATATGTGACAACGTAAAAGCCACCGTTCGGCGATGTAGCGAGATTCAGGTTGTGGTTATGAATTGATACACTGTTTGTGCGTAGTCAGGATATATTCAGTTCACAGTTCACAATAATATCTGACAGACAACCTTACACTGTTACTGCTCAAGACAGAATGCCCCCTACTTTTTTTTTTTTTTTTTTTTTTTTTTTTTTTTTTTTTTTTTTTTTTTTTTTTTTTTTTTTTTTTTTGAAAGGATTTGTTGTTGGCCGCAGATGGCCTTAACGACGTCACCGGATGAAAATGGCGAGCCTAACTCAGCCGATGATTGGCTCCGGTCGCGGCACGAGACCGCTTCCGGATACCTATCGAAGAATGCCCCTACCGCCGCCACGCCACCTTTTATACCTTTTGCGTTTACCTGCCAGACCGGTACGGTACGCGGTGGCCGTGGTGGCGGCAGTAGTCCATTTGAGATACTTTTAACAAATCATAATTCATTGCTCTTACATTATTAAAATGTTTACATGTATTAGTAAATATATTAAGTAGCTATACAAATATAACACTTATAAATAATACATTCTAACAAACGTCATTATTACTTTCGTGTTATATTTAACTTACTTGACTGTACCCATTTCAACAGAAAGTTTACTAAATGGGAACATAATGGAAAAACATGCAATTATTTAAATGTTTTCGAAATGGGAATAAATGTATCCAATATAGAATGTTGACGAAACGCAACTTTTTGGTAGGTACAATTTGAGGTTTACGAAATGGGAAGTTTACGAGATGGGAAGTAGCCGAGGGAACTTTTTTAAATTTAACGAAGTGTACAAGACGGCCAGGACTCTCAACTGATGGTAAGTGGTACGCTTGACCATGAGAGAGTGGCATTGAATGAGACCGGCACCTGATAGACAGTTATTATTCTCCATCAATGCCACACTGCGCCTGATACCGGAGATGACAAATGTTCGATATCTCATACCCGATATTATTTAATATTGGCTCGTTTTGCGACCTTTCACAAGTCGTCGGTCCATCAGGCCGAAAGAGATCCTGCGCTACGCCTGCCGAGATGCAGTATCCACTTTAAGATTCGTCTGCTCCAACGGCCTTCGGTTTTGCGAGTTAGTTGTTATGTGTAAATCTTAATAATTATTATCTGCTTTTTTTCTGGCTTAAAAAAAGCATGTGTTTCCTTCTTCAAAGTTATAACTTTTTTCGAACTGTGGGCTACCAATTGATAAAAGTATCTCGAAATATTTGATACATTCACCAAATATATGTTCCAACAAAATACATTACGTACTTAATGCATAAACCATTGAAATACCTATTACTATACAAAGAAGAAAAGTCGTAAAAATAGAAAAGCAGATTGGAAATAAGAGAATATAGTTAAGACTCTCGAAGGAAGGGGGTGTTAGCTGTGGACTGGAAAATCAAATGACTTCTATAGTCCAGGCGCAGGTGCAAAAACTTTTAACGATAAGTAATTATTAAATATCCGCCGACATTCACACAGCACCATCTAGTTTCAATTAAATCAAGCAACTCGTTTAATTTGAGTATAAACAACGAATAAAATACTTTATTTTGTAAAAACACACGTATTATAAATCGCAAAACCCAGACCAATACAGACCACCACGTTCATGCAAATAAATGTTTGTTCTGCCTTGGGATCAAGTACATTAATTTGAATTCATAGATTTAAAAAATATAAACCGACTACTGAAACACCCACTGAAAAGAGAAAAATTAAGCTCTACCATTTTTATTTTATTTTCAATGTACCCAGTGACACTTGCGCTATGAAAACGCTCATACGATGAAATCCGTGAAGACATTTAGGCTGCAGCAGGGAACATAGAAATCTAAAAACATACATACGCGGGGAAAAAACACCCTTCTCCGGCAATCGGGTAAAAATCAGACCCACCCAGGTTACCTGGCCTCTAAACCACCTTCTAATATAGATTTGAGTAACAAACGCCATATTGGTTGACGGGAGGGATGCCTTAAGATGCCTTACGATGCACAGAATCATGTTTCTTTTCAGACAATCTTTCGATTTCGAAAAAATCGTACAAAGCTACGTTTTCCCGCTGGATTCTAACCTACGACTCTCGAGTCATGCGATCTAAGTATTCAAATTATACTGAGTGTATATCTGTGAATAAATAACCAATGCAAGAAGTATAAGTTATCCAGCTCCTGGAGTAGCTGTAATCAGAAGCAAGCCGGTGCGCGACATTGATTGTGTTTTTATGGACGGCGTCCGTAGACGAAGAGTCAAATGGAACGGTTAAGGAGACACTTTTGTTACTCTTCAACGGATAATTAGATGGACCAACGCTTCATTTGATATCCTCGAGTGTAAAATCTGAGGAATAATGATAGAAATGGAAAACCAGAGGTAAACGATCTATTGCCTTAACCACTTTAATTGCTTCTACTATAGCATTCGTCAATACCTTATTCTATGTAAATATCCTTGTGATGTCATCTCGGGAGGTCTCGTCAGAATAACGGTGTTGCTGCAGCGCTTGGTGGTGCAGCAGCTTATGCTGAGGCGGGACCTTTTGACCGTATCATTTTGTCTTTTTCTAATCGTTCTGTGTTTGTATAGTTTAAAATTACGTACTACTTTTTTGTGTAATTTGTTTGATGTACGGTCAATAACTGATTTTTCTTTCTTTCTTTCAATACCACGTTATGTCAGTCACCAGAAGATGAATGTTTGGTCTCTTATAACAGATAATTATTATTTCACTAGCTACATTGGTTTTATACTGAATCACAAAAATGCATAACACTCGTATTTCACGCGATATAATGGCACTGCAATGTCACCTATCTAGACGATTAAGTACCTACAGTTACATATTTATGTCACAAGTAAGCAACTGGACTATAGTCTGCATAATTAGGAGTATATTATATACGATACCAAATTACGTACCAATGTATTTTTGAATTTATATGTACGTTTATCCGGCGCTCTTACATTGAAGGCAAACATCGTGGGGAAGCCTACGTACGCCAGCGAAGAGATTCAAAGGTCGTGCGTGAAGTCGGCTAATCCGCATTGGGCCCGCGTGGACGACTAAGGCCTAATCAACCATTACGCGTGCAACCGGAGGTGACGTTTATGAGCTGATTATACACGATACCTTCAAATCCAAAGTTGTGCTTACTTTTGAAAAAACAACTTGACGGTATGAATTACTTACGTTCTCTAATACAACCTAGTAAGTGACTTTGATCTAGGCAATAAAAAGTTTGACAAGAGTCCCAAAAGAAAGACACACAGATACCAAATCGTATATATAATCGTACCATATCGCCTCTTTTCTTGCCTGAATAGAACGAGTGTTTGTAACAATATAACGTTTACATAGCGGTAATCGAGTGCACCAGTCCACAGTGACTGGTGGTTCGTGGATTCCATCCATCATTTTAATGGGGTGTCGGCGAGGATATGTCGTGTCAGCAGTCAAATTGGTCGTGTCCTAGAATATGGGGCGAGGGGAGTCGGGGAAAATTGGACTTTCGGTATTGTGTATATCATATACGGGGCTACATTGCTAATGTCATACATGTAAGAACTAATCAGATATTGTGTTGAAGGAAATAATATATATATAAAGATTATTTCCTTAAATATTTTTTAATGCCATAAGTGGATGGGGCGGTCAGTGTGCTCTCCTGGTGGTATGAGTGGGGGGTGAAACGGGACAAAAAGTAGCCTAAAACCTATTCTAGGTTACCTACTATCAACATACAAGTTTCAATAAAATCTACCTTAAAACTGCGAAAATCGATTATATCACTTCCTCCCTATTTGAAGGGTTCGGGGTGGATTTTTGAAAAAAAAAATATGCCATATTTTTTCTTTTGTGACATATAATCGCATACCAAATTTCAGTGTCGTACTACAAAATTGCAGGATGTTCCATACAACTTCCAACCCCATTTAGGGGAGTGGGGGGGTGAAAAACGGGACAAAAAAGTAGCCTAAAACCTATTCTAGGTTCCTACTATCAACGTGCAAGTTTCAATTAAATCTACCTTAAACTGCAAAACCGAATATGACACTTCTCCCCTATTTAAAGGGTTTAGGGTGGATTTTTGAAAAAAAAATATGCCATATTTTTTCTTTGTGACATATAATCCGCATACCAATTTTCAGCGTCGTACTACAAAATTGCAGATTTCCATACAAACTTCCAACCCCCATTTTAGGGAGTGGGGGTGCAAACGGGAATAAAAGTAGCCTAAATCTATTCTAGGTTACCTACTATCAACATACCAATTTCAATAAAATCCGTTCAGCCGTTTAGGCGTGAAAGCGTAACAAACAGACAGACAACAGACAGACAGCAAGATTACTTTCACATTTATAATATTAGTATGGATTATTTATACTTTGCTATGTGTTACTGTAATCAGACGAATTAGTATAGACAAAATTATTATTATTTTGTTTGACAATTTTTTGGTATAGGTATGATATCTCTTGATATATTATTTTGACCAATGTCATGATTCATACTCAAAGGTAAAGGCAAAATTAATATTTATGGATTTGCAGGCCGATCGCGTTATTTTAAAATGAAACGTTTCGATTATAATATGGGTGTAGTTACGATAACCTTTCGATCCTGTCATAGTTAACATTTATTATATTCGGTATTGCTATAAAGTTAAGGTTCAATTCGTCTGAACTAGCTGTTAAATAATTAGCGCGATATGAAATTTACCAAAAAGTTGTTTTTCAGTCCAATTGTAATAACGTTATACCTAACTATCAAAATTAAGCGGGATCAGCCTGGCGATTTTTATTTTTAACCCCCGACGCAAAAAGAGGGGTGTTATAAGTTTGACGTGTCTGTCTGTCTGTGGCATCATAACTCCCGAACGCATGCAGTGATTTCAATTTAGTTTTTTTTGTATTAAAGGTGACTTATGTGCGAGTGTTCTTAGACATGTTTGATGAAAATCGGTTGAGCCGTTTAAAAGTTGTAAGAAGTGAAATTGGGGAGTGTAAAAATGACTGCAAATATACTTGGACTCAAATGAAATCTAACTTAAGTAATCTCCTATAAAAAGTATGAAATAAAAATTAATTAAAAATTTAAAAACCCCCGACACAAGAACTTAAGTAATTTCCCTTTAAAAAGTAAAAAATAATAAAAGAAACTTAATGTTAAAGTATCTAAGAATCTATTGATAATTCTGAAAAAAAAACGTCGCTTTGGGGGACCGTTACTAATAAAAGAACGTAAAAGCCTAAAGAGGTAACCACCTTATGAAAAATATCGTAGATAAGAAAGAAATAATTAGATTAATTAAATTTTAATTTTTAAAATCATTGAATACTCAGTTTAAAACTACTGTCCGAAACAGTGGTAGGTTCCATTTGATATTTATATATTCTTTGGGGACCTAAATTGAGTTAAGACTTTTTGAATTTTAAACAATTTTTGTTTTCATAATGAGTACGAAATAAGTTCTTTTATAAGTAAATTAAACAAGTTATTAACAGGAAAATGTTGTTAGTAAATCGATGCTTACTTGACAAAATAATTGCTTATAATAATAATAAATAATAAATGAATCGTGTTTATTGTTGTCCACAAAAATATATATATCACATTTTGTACAAATAATGCAGACAAGATCAACAACAGGAAGCAGCTCAGCGTATGCTCATCTGCGACCAGGAATCTCAGACAGCGCTGATTTACACCCACTCCCTTTTTCTCTTTAGTTGTTAAACGAGAAATAGGTCATGAGAGCTACATCATTTTCACATTTAGTCACATATACATTTCAAAAAAAAAGTATGATAAAAGATAATAATAAAAAATTAAATTAAATATTATATTAAAAGAGAGTCCTATATACTAATGAGCGCTATTGACCGTCTGTTTTCTATAGTATGTATTTCCAAAAGGTGGGACACAGTGATTTAAATATTTTCGATTATGAATAGAAACAGCTTTTGTGTCTGTAGGTATTAATTTAAAAAAATATGTTTCAAATATTAATAACCTTAATTTGTCTAATCTTTAGTAGTGAGTAGGTACCTAAATGACAAAACTCAGTGAACAATATTGTATAATCGGAGAAAAGGATTTAATTCATATTAATGTTATGTACGCTCACATTATTTAACAGTGAACCAATACTTTAAATAATGTAACTCAAATAAATCCTTTATGAATTTATCAAAATCCAAAGGATAGTAAGCAAAGCATTAAATAGTAGAAATTAGTAATAATTTTCATCAATCTTTAGTTAGTTTTTCATTTACATTACTTATAATCACTACTAAGCCCAATGCGAGAACACCAATCCATATCTTAGGAGACAGACATTGAACCATAGACGCTAGTTTGTTCTTTAAATATTGCGTGCTCACAGATCTCGTTTTAAAAAACAAAGGATTCTTATAATCGTACCAGTCAATCACTTTTTTATTGTACCACAAGTACTGTCCTTTCAGACTTGGGGGAGCTTCAAGTGCCAAATATATTGGTGTTTCAGCAGCTTCATCAGGAGTCAAGAATCCAATATTCAAAGACATATCAGTACTAACGAGACCTGGGTGCATGGAGTTGACAAGTATACCTCTCGGTTCTAGTTCCCTCTGCTGTATTATTGTTAATGCACATAAAGCCACTTTGGATACTCTGTATGCCGCCACAGATGCATTATCGGCGATATCGTTGCGGTCAAATGTGCCATCTAGCTCTGAATCCAAATACCAATTTACAAAGTCTTCAATATCGTCTCGTGTTAAATCTTCTTTGCTCAATCTCTTTATCCAATCCATGTTCCTTATATTAGACAGATGGCCGCAGTCACTGGAGATGTTAATGACTCGAGCGTTATCTCTTAGAAGTGGGAAAAGATACTCTTCCAGAGTCAAAACACCTCTATAGTTAATTCCAATCACAGCCTTCTTGCTTTCATAGGAGTTATCAAAAGCTCCACTAATGCCAGCATTGTTGAACAAAATATCAATTCCTCCATGTTTTTCCTCAATGTAATCTCTAAATCTTATGACTGAAAGCTTATCAGCGACATCCAATTGATGATAATGAATATTGTCATATGTTTGAAGCTGGGCCACTGCTTCTTTACCTCTTTTCTCATCACGAGATGTCAAATATACTGCACCATCAAATTTATCACACAAACGTTTTACTATAGCAAATCCTATGCCTTTGTTTGCACCAGTAACTACGGCTACTCTTTCTTTGAACATGACTGAGTATATTCAGTATATTTACCGTACTAACTCTGTGTTCATATCAACGTTCATTAATGATATATTTTTATCACGAAAGATAAATGTGTTTGTTGGTAAATGAGTCTATATGGCGTGTTATCTGTCTAGGTTAGGGTTGCTAAAAAACTAATTGATAAATATTTTAACATTTTTATTTTACATTTTATTTGTATGTACAAAACTACAAAAAAATATAGTGAAATATAACTTTTGAAAGCATGCTTATATTTTTTTCATCTATATGTATATATAATGCATTTTAAACTAATTTAAATAGATTCGTATATTGGATATTTGTTTCAGTAGGAGCTTTCGAGAGTTTTGGATTTAAAATAATAATCAGCTTTGCTGTCATACCAATCAAGGACTTTCCGGTCATACCATACATATGCTCCTTTAAGATCTTGAGGAGCGTCTAGAACGAGGTATATAGGCGTTTTAGCAGCATCATCAATACTGTAAAATCCTACACCTTTTGTCATGTCAGTACGCACTAAACCTGGATGCATTGAATTTACTGATATGTTTCTTGATGCCAAATCCTTCTGCTGTAGAATCGTGATTGCACTTAGAGCCACTTTAGCGATCCTATAAGCTGCAATGGTTCCCTCGTCGGCCAATTCCTCATTTTTCCACGTGCCATTCTTCGATTCTTCTAAGTACCAGTTCACAAAATTCAATATATCTTCCCTGGTCAAATCTTTCTTTGTCAGTGTGTCTATCCAGAATTTGTTTCTCAAATTTGAAATATGACCACAGTCACTTGAAATATTTAGAATACGGCCATTATCTCTAACTAATGGATAGATTAATTCTTCAATAATCAGAATGCTGTAGAAGTTGATGTTTATTATGTCCTTGCTTTCTTCGTACGTATTGTACAATTGAACACCGTTTGCAACCGCAGCGTTGTTGACTAAAATGTCAATGCCGCCATGTTTTTCTTTAATGTGATCTCTGAACTTGATAACACTATTTCTGTCTGTAACATCTAGCTGATGATATTCAGGATATAGGCCAAGTTTGTTAAGTTCTTCTACAGCTGCTTTCCCTCTCCCGACATCACGTGAAGTTAAATATACAGCGCCATCGAATCTCTGCAGTAAACCTTTGACTATGGCAAAGCCGATTCCCTTATTGGAGCCGGTAACGACGGCGACCTTTTTTGACATGTTTATAGTAATCGAGTTCGAATGTGACTACCACAATTGTATTTTGTAGTCCGTGTACGAATCAGTGACCTTTGATACTGCTTATCACCATAAGCCAATAATGGCAATTATGATAAATTTTATCAGTGCTTGTACATTAAAAATCGTTAATATTATGTTTGCGAATATTTTAGTAATATATCATAAAATAATATTTTGAGTCATTTAAATGAAATACTGCAATTTCATATAAAACTTGTAAACACAAGCCGTCGGTCCTGGCTACTATCTTAGGATGCTAGTCGTTATCAACCACGAATCCACACTGGATCCGCTAGTGGGTTACGACCCAAACTCTCCATAGCCAAGCTATGTGGAAAGGCCTGTCCCAGGACGTGATAATGATGATGATGATCATGAAGAGGTAAACGCAACCCTAGGCGAAATGAAAACAAACAAATATATCTTGAAATCGAAGATGTTTCACTCAAAATGGTTGTCATTTCTTACATCCCGTCAACAAAACATTTACCCGCGGGTGAAATAAGCCAGACTAAACGCAATATCATTCAATCAATCGCGAGATCGCAATAGATCGCGCGAGGAATGTATGAAAGCAACTATCCATCATTTGGCGGCAGGAGTTGAAACCTGCGGCCTTTAATATCCATGTGTAATGCATAAGAAGTTTGCGATTTTTAGTAAGCTTTGAAAAATAGTTTTGAGTTTCCAATATTGCGCCAGTAAGTTAATACTTCTGTATTTGATACGAGTAATGTTAATAAGTGTTATCGCTTATTAAGTTCTAGCTTGGTACCTAAACTTACATTAGTTTATACAAAAGTTCTTTAAACAAAAAGACAAATATTTGCGATATTTTCATATTTTTTTTTACTTTTGGCATAAGGAGATATTGGACGTTCCCAATTTATTTATTCCAATTGATTTAATTGTTTTGTCGGGTGTGTGAAGTTACCAAAGGCACAACATCCCCTTCCCCTACCTTTATTCTCTTTTCCTTTCTCTTAGTAAATATTGGCAAGGTACTTGCTGTTGCTTCGTAAACAATGGACATTGATGACAATCCACTTAACATCGGGTGAACCGTAAGCCCGTTTGCCTATGTTTATCATCATCATCAGCTCATTAAACGTCCCCACCGAGGGGCACGAGCCTACCCGTATAGGGTGATTAGGCCTTAGTCGTCCACGCGGGCCCAGTGCTGATTGGACGACTTCACACACAACCTTCGAATCTCTTCGCAGGCGTGCATGAAGGTTTCCTCACGATGTTTTCCTTCACCGTAAGAGCGTCGGATAACGTACATATATTTTCGAAAATTCGAAAATACATTGGTACGTGTCGGAATTTGAACCTCAGCCCTCCCGGTAGGAAGGCGACAGTCCAGACCACTGAGCCACCGACGCTATATTTATACGTGCATTTAATATTATTCCACAAGGCTATGCCGCTTCAATGTAATGCCACCCAGACGGTAACAGCCATTCATTTTTAGGGACCCACGTAAGATTACTGTGAGAGATAATTAAAAAAAATGTATTTTTCTTTATTTCATTTTATTACATACTATCCTTACTAACTTCTTAAATATAGATGATGACTCAAAGTGTTTTGCACCGATTGACACAACAACAAGGATTATTTTTTTCAAGGTATTCCTGCATCAGTCACATTTTATGTCCATGACTACGAAAAGCAATGTTTTTTAACAATCAATCATTCCTTTTTTTTCAACCATTTAATCGAAATTTGTAATTTATTTATTTAGACTCACCAACAAAACATGCATACACATATTATAATATTACAGTGTTACATTTCAAAATTCTGATACATGTATCTATTGTAGGTAAGTTCAGCTTAATCAATGTATTATTATTACTTTTATACTATAAGTAGTTACAAGTTAAGTTATTATATTATAGTGAAATTCCATTCAAAGTAAACCATTATGGAGCCTCTGATTTCATGAAGATATTCCCTTTAAATTTTAAAAATGAATCATTAAATATGTCCAAGTCCTGTATTTTGCTACAGCAAGTTGTAATCATTTTGGATTCTAATGATTTTATAATATTATTAATATTCTATGTAATAGCGAAGTGATACAGGTACAGCTAGATTGATATAATTATATGAAGTGACGTTTCCAATTCATTGTTTATGTTAGAAAATCCAGCTGAATGTTGTGCGATGCGCTTTCGCTAGTGTCTTGCGACAGAACCGTCCCGTAGGAACTGTAAACTCGCGTCCCGGGCACAAATCGATGCTCCGCTGCTGCGTATCCCGTTTGTTTCTTATGTAAATTTGCCAAGCAGACACACGAGTACATTGGATCGAATTCCGAGTCGATAATGGACAGTTTAGGGAATATATTTATTAGGGTTTTTACTAAGAGAAACATGATTGTATAAGCGCTTTTAGAATCTACCAGTGTATGACATCCCTCTGCAGACACACACAGCATGGCTCAAACTCAACATATTTGTATTCAAGTAAATGTTTTAGAGACATTTTAGATTTTTTTATCTGGGTACGTATACTAGGTGTGATACCCCAAAATATATATTGTTATATTATTTCATTTATGAAATATATAAGCAGTTAACCACCGTAGTTTCATGTCAATTGTAAATTGTTATCTATAGCTTTCAATCATCATCATCATCATCATCAGCTCATTAAACGTCCCCACCGAGGGGCACGAGCCTACCCGTATAGGGTGATTAGGCCTTAGTCGTCCACGCGTGCCCAGTGCGTATTGGACGACTTCACACACAACCTTCGAATCTCTTCGCAGGCGTGCATGAAGGTTTCCTCACGATGTTTTCCTTCATCGTAAGAGCGTCGGATAACGTACATATATTTTTCGAAAATTAGAAAATACATTGGTACGTGTCGGGATTTGAACCTCAGCCCTCCCGGTAGGAAGGCGACAGTCCACACCACTGAGCCACCGACGTTCTATAAATTTATTGTTCTAATTTCACAACGAAAGCTGTTCGATTTAAGTCACTCGTTTAAAAATCTATTTAATGTCCCGATTTTAACAAATGTATCGGCAATATAAAATGCACTTAAATAAAGTACTTTATATTGTGACTGTATGAAATCTTACTCTGAAGTAAGCAAGTATGACAATTACTTTTTATAGAGCCGTCCACATGATTAAATGAAACATAAACCCCCTGACTTCCAAACTTATTCTAGGATAAACTTGATTAATAAAGGCGGGGTGTAATGTTGTCATTGCCGAAAATTGCTCAAGTTCTATTCAGATTTTCATTTGTCACTGTACTTAAGGCAGGTAAGCTTAGTGAAAGTAAGCGTATGAGAGACATGTTAAGCCACGAATATTTGTTTATGTTACAAAGTATGCGTTATCACCTAAAGTGAATTTACATTAAGAACGGTTTTGTAAAAGCAAAAAAAAATTTAACATGTGAAAATGTAAATCTAATTGTGATCTTAAATAAATAAAAGTGTACAGGACGGTCAGGACCACAGATTTCCCAATACAGGAGATGGGGCAAGCCGCGTTTAAAGTGCGACAAATGTAAGCTCAACGAGCATACACTGGCTGCCAGTTTACGCTCTGTGAGACGAGTCAAGACGCACGAATATTAGAAGAAATTACCGTTTTTTTCCAAAATGCCATCCTGTGCAATTGTAACATGCCATCATCGCAATGAATCAGTAAAATTACCAAGAAATATAATAACTTTTCACAGGTAAGAACCGAAAAGAAATTGCGACACTGGGACTGCCTATAAACTTGGCGGCTTGTCCAGTCTAATTGTATGTTCGGATGTCTGTGGTCAGGACGCTCACCTGATAGTAAATAATGAGATCAACAACCGGTGGTTATTATCCTCCATCAATGCCTCACTGAGCCCGTCATCGGACAATAAATGTTAGTTTCGTGTACCCGGTATTTTTTTTTGTTTTGCGTTGTTCTAGGTAAACGGAGGCCCAAATATCTCCCATATCCTACACAGTATTCACTTTTTCCTTTCTCTATTTAATGGACATCTTAATCGTTGCTACCTCGGAGTTACGAGTATCCATGGATACCATCACTTACGATCAGGTGAATTGTATGATTATTATTTTCCTAGATAGGCACGACATTGTATTCATTAAGTATGAAAAAACATAAAGGTCATTGAAGTGTTAAAAATTGTTACTAAACGAGAAGCCGAGTCCCACGCTGAAATAGTGAGACAAGTACCAAAATAATACCAATAAATAATTATCCACTGACATTCACACAACGCCATCTAATCCCAAACTTAGCATTTAATCTGTATATGGTACTGAATAACGGCTACTTCAATACATTTTTGAAACCATATTTTAAGTAGAAAACACCCAGAAAAATACAAACAGATAAATCGATGCACACAAATGTTAGTACTGTTTAAGGATCGGACCCGGATCCCTTGGTGTAAGAGCCGACATCTCAACCAATAAGAACACACGGGCTGTCAAGCACATACGACATAAAACAATCAAGCGATCACCTCACCAATCGGAATAACACAGCAGAAAGCTTAATAAAATTCTACCGAACATGAAACAAAGCTTGTTCCAAGATACCTATCAAACATGTTCCGGGTCGGCACGTTCAAAAGGTAATACATGATTCAATAAGATGCCCCTGTTTTTGAAATGCCGTAACAGTGCGCTACAGTAGAGCCCGAGTATGAATAAGGCATGAGTGACCGAAAGACCTGTAGGACTTGCGACCACAGCGGAGCAAATACAGCTGCGCCACTAGATGAGATGTGCCACAGTGCAAATGAATAGAAACATTATTTTGTTTCATGTTTGGCATTGCAGTACAAAGTTAAAAAATAAGCATATTGCACAGTGTTTACAAGTGTGTATGTGTGTGTTCTTATGCCTCTAACTCACACTACTTTGATCATGCCACCTTTTTATCTTCTTGCTCGACTATATATTGCTATATACCATATGATGCGAGTTGATTACTTGTACTTGAAAAGGGAAACTAATAAATATACTGGAACTGTAACTCATGGGTTTAAATTATAACAATATGTACTGAAGCAGTGACTTCTACTCAAAGTACAATATGTACACACACGCACGCACATATACACATACACACACACATATGACGTTCCAAATACATAAAACTGTGAGATTACTCTCCATCTTAATTTTTTTTATGTGCCCTTTTTGCATACACTACATGCAGTAACTTAATGTCCTTATACCACAAGTAATATGATGATATATTCATTCAAATACTTATTAGGTTTAGTTGCCAAGAAAAATTAGGCGGTAAGACCTGACGGGTAAAAAATTCTATTGTTTTCAAAGAAAATACTTGTTACTGTTATTAATTATACTGTGGCTGCTGCATACCAATGTCTACTTCAGACAAAATATTATTCTGTTAACTTGAAACTTGTTCGAGATGCGGTTTCTGTCCTTAAACTTTGTAGAACATCTGAGAGTTTTGCACAAGTTGCACGCGAGTATCTGCGATAATTTTACAATTCACTACCTTCTGAGTGCTGTTCGGGTGCACTTCTGTTTGATGCTTCAAAGAATTTGTTTGCGTATTTTGAATAATATAGGTTGAGAGCGTCGGTGGCTCATCTGGGTGCAGGTTCAAATCCCACCACGTATCAATATCTTTTCTATTTTTAAAAATAATCATCATCAGCTCATTAAACGTCCCCACCGAGGGGCACGAGCCTACCCGTATATGGTGATTAGGCTTTAGTCGTCCACGCGGGCCCAGTGCGGATTGAACGACTTTACACACAACTTTCGAATCTCTTCGCAGGCGTGCTTGAAGGTTTCCTCACGATGTTTTCCTTCACCGTAAGAGCGTCGGATAACGTACATACATTTTCGAAAATTCGAAAACACATTGGTACGTGGCGGGATTTGGACCTCAGCCCTCCCGGTAGGAAGGCGACAGTTCACACCATTGAGCCACCGACGCTCAAAATGATAACATTTTTGTAATTTTAGGACGTTTCTTCAGCGTTCTTACAGTGAAGGACCGTTACATCGTGAGGAGACCTAGCACGACTATGAAGATATTCAAAGGTTGTGCGTGACGTCAGCCAATCCGCATTGACCTAAGTGGACTATATACTTTTAACGGGTGGGGACGTGACCCTCGGTGGGGACGTATAATAATCTGATGTTGATAAGGTTGTTCTCCTGTAGCTATGAACCTACTAATAAATATGATCTTTGTCAATACAGATAGAATCCCGATTATCCGGATTAAATAAAAACAGGGGTATTTCGTATAATCGAAAATTCGGATAATCGATTTCATAGCAAAACAAACAAATTTAAATTACATATAATTAAGTTTTATTATGTATTAAGTTTTACAGGTTTAGTTTAGATAATATGATATATAAATCTGAGCTATATCGATAAATAATGAATTGTGTAGTACCCATGTAATTCAAAAAAATCTTTTAAACCGTAAGAGTCGGCTGATTCAACGTTAGCAGAAAGCTTTTCTCCTTGAATCTCCATTTCAAGTTGAAGAAGACTTATCACCACCAAGTTTTTGATTAATCCAATGCTTTTTCTTATAGCAGAGGTCCAGAGGCCGCATGCTCTCTTTTGTAAAAACCAAGTAAAAAATGTATTCTCCAAAATTTCATTTTGAGGTTTTTTCATAACTTTATGTTGCGAACTTCTATCTTCTTTCTCAAGCACGTATGTGAATTTTATTATAGAATTAGATTATTTTTTTTGGGCTATATAATTAGATAATATTTTTTCGGGCTAAACTGTTAGAAATGTTCACCAATACTAAAAAGTGCTAGATCTAACTATAAAAGGGCTTAGGTGGCAACACTGACAAACACTATCCTGCAAACAAATGTCTTGCAATGGGGCACAAACAATTTAGTTTCTTTTAACCCAAAGAAGACACAAGCATGCTCATTCACCACTAAAAAGGATCCGTTTGTCGTAGGTCCAAGGTTCAGTAGCACTCCCTTAAATATAAAGCCTGACATCGGTATCCTTGGTGTAGACATTTCTAGTGATGTTCAGATTCGTGGTCACTTGGAGGACAAAGCTAAATTAGCTTCAAAAAAGCTGGGTGTGCTAGGCAGAGCGAAGCAATACCTTCCACCCCACCAGCGTCTTCAGCTTTATAAGGCACGGTGCGTCCACATATGGAGTATTGCTCGCATCTTTGGGCTGGAGCACCAAAATACTTCTTCTTCTCTTGATCGCAACAACGTAGAGCGCTAGGATGGTCAATGATCCAACAATCACCGGTTGTCTTGACTCTTTGGGCTTACGCAGAGACGTTGCAAGTCTTTGTGTTTTTTACCGTTTGTATAATGGGGAGTGTTCCGAAGAATTGTTCGATCTTATACCTTATGTATTATCTTTAATTATTGTAAGTGTTATCAAACGTTATAATTAAAGTAAAATAAATAAATACCTGCTGCTGCATTCCATCATCGGACTACCCGTCATAAGATGAAATTTCATCCTCATCATCTTGATGGTTGGCGTTCCACAACCGTTCGATTTATGCGGAACTTTCTTCCACGCACACTGCTTTTATGGAACGAACTCCCAGCAGCGGTATTCCCGGAAAATATGACATTGGAACTTCAAGAAAAGAGCGTATTCCTTCCTAAAAGCAAGCACGCACGGTGACACTTCTGGTGTCTCCGTTGTTTATGGGCGGAGATAATCACTTTCCATCAGGTGACTCTCTAGCTCGTTTGCTCCCTATAACATAAAAAAAAAAACAAATAAGAGCAGGAGTAAACGATCGGACGCGGGAATAAACATGTCGTAACATGCATTGTTGCGCTATTAAAACTTTTTTAAATTGACAATTAGAGCCAGACGAATGAGTCCCGATAATCGAATATTCGGATAATCGATGTTCGGATAATCGGGATTCTACTGTCCTGTTATATTAATCGCATCATTATAACCATATATATAAGCCTTGTACCTCTATGTTAAATCGAAATCTCTTCCGATGACTTATATGTACTTACTTGGACTTTAATTCTAGGTCAGGAAGAAACAGTACCTCATTTGAATTTGGTTTTGTAGTCGAGAAAACATGATATTTATCTTTTACGCAGTTTATGATTTCCATACATTTATTGTTTTAGATACATTGTAAAAACGTCATAATTTTGCTAACGAGCAAGTCGTCCACTAATAAAATTTAATCCAATGAATTCCAAATTGATTCAAAATTATGAGTGACATGGACAGATTAAATTTGTATTATGTACATCAAGGTTCTGCAATGTTTTATATTCACTTTCAATAAAAACTATTCTGTCATAAAAAAAGTTTAATTCTTACTTCAAATCAAATATTGTAACGATTTAACGAACAAAATAAAACGTTCAAATCAAAGTTTCGCTTGTCCACAAAATCTCACACAGCTAAGTTACCTTTCAGCGCAATTATTTTAATACAAAACATTCTCACTTCAAACGGCAAAAGCGACCCCACGGAGCGAAAGTATCCGCGCGAAGTGCAATGTGCATAAACTGCATAATTCAGCGGCCCTTTGTAGCCAGACACTTTGTGCGACACATGCACATGCCCGCAAACATATTATTACGTTTGCAAAGTTCAATTTTATTTTGTTGCATTGAAATGTTTGAGCACAAACTACAAATAGGTTTTGAATGTGTACTACGTTTGTGTTAATATATTTAAACATGTTCATAGTTTTACTTCTGTACACTGTAAATGAAAGAGTGCGTTTGAATGTTGCAGATGGCTAGATGAGAAATTTGTCCAACAGTTGAAGTTAGGTGGAAGACAAAGGCTCAAAATAAAATATTATATTTGAGTAATAATATTTCATGTATATTATTATTAATACAATGATGAAGGAAAACCTGCGCACGGCTGCGAAAATATTCAAAGGTTGTGCGTGAAGTCGGCCAATGCGCACTGGGCCCGCGTGGATGACTAAGACCTATACACCAGCGTACGGGTAGGCTCGTGTCTCTCGGTGGGGACGTTTTCCCACGTTTCGGTCTTTTTGCTATAAAATTTTCCATACCTAAATGCGTATGAAGTTAGAAGTCCTTTTGCTCTCTAACCATGCAATTCCAAATCTACTCCAGACAAAGCGATTCGTTGAGGCGAAATTCAACCGCCAGGGGCTAAACGTTTCAGCTTATCTAACTTACAGCTGGAACTCCAGTCTTATTATGATAAAGTTTTTAATGATTATATATAAAATACAACTGTTTGCCTGAAAAGAAAGATGATTCCATGCTACGTAGGGCACGTTAAGGCGTCGGCCCAGGTTTTTTTTATGTTACTTAGTGACAAGGACGATCAGGACGTTTACCTGATGATAAGTGATACGCTAAACCATGACAAAGCTGCATTGAAGGAATTCAACAACTGATAAACAGTTATTATTCTCCATCAATGCCACGCTGCGCCTGTCACACGAGACAACAGATATTGGATCTCTTATACCCGGTTATTTCACTAGCTACAGTGCCCTCATCCCGAAACACAAAAGTGCATAGCACTCCTGTTTCACGGCACGATATCTGTCACTGCGGTGGTACCTACCTAGACGACTCAGTACCGAGTCTTTAACCTAGTGGACGATATCTGTCACTGCGGTGGTACCTACCTAGACGACTCAGTAACGAGTGTACCACCTAGTGAATCTATCTTAAGATCTTTGGCTATCTTGGGATGGAAGTCGTTAATAACTACCCACCAACCCGCACTGGGCCTGCGTGGTGGGATACAGCTAAAGGATTTGATGATAGTAAGTTGTTACCGTAGCTTATAGACCTTGGCGAACTGAATACGAGTGGTCAACCATTCAGAAAATATCTATTTACTAGGTGGTAGACTCGATATTGAGTCGTCTAGGTAGGTACCACCGCAGTGCCAGATATCATCCCGTGAAACAGGAGTGTTATGCACTTTTGTGTTTCGGGATGAGGGCGCTGTAGCTAGTGAAATACCGGGTATAAGAGACCTAACATCTGTTGTCTCGGGTGACGGGCGCAGTGCGGCATTGATGAAGAATAATAACTGTCTATTAGTTATTGGTCTCCTTTAATGCCGTTCTGTCATGGTCTGGCGTATCACTTACCATCAGGTGAGCGTCCAGACCGTCCTTTACACTTATAACAAAATAAATCTATTATATCGCCTCTTAAAAATATATGACTCATTCTTGTATAATGTTTTGGATGTGTACCAAATAAAAATGATTTCTTTCTTTGTTTTTTATTTCTTTCATTCCCTTAAGGTCTCCTTCCTCAGAGTTATGGTGTTTCAAAAAATATCCCGAAAAATGTAGTCGTATTTTATTGCTAACAAAAACAAGTCATTAAACTTCTCACATCATGACAGGTAAGCCCAACATGATTGACTGCCGAATAAATCGCTCCGTCATATTTATTAACAAAGTTGACACGATCCTGTAAAAAGAGCCCTCTATAGCTTTGTTACCTATTCAAAGGTGTAGGTATTACATACATTCATATTGAAATTATATTTCAATATCATCATGATGATGATAATATTGAAATCACAAACAATGCGGTAATCAAAGATAAAATTATAAAATATCAAACATTTTCAAAAATAAAATATATAATACTTGTGTCAAATACAACTCCACTTTGATTTTCTTGTATAAGATTTTGTACTCATTTTATGTTCAATAAATTTTGTTAGGCTGCAGATGATAATAACAGCTTCACCGGACAAATGGCGACCATTTTCCAATACGTACGAGTATACTACGTACAGTTTCATAGTCGCCTACATCAATACTTATATTAGTCAGATAGATATTCAAACAATATAATAATGTTGACCCTGTCACCTTAGGCTCAAAATTAAAGCAATCATATTAAGGCCTTTTATATTGTTGTTTTCGTGGGGCCGAAGCCAACAGCACAGATGCCCTTTTCAAATGTTTAATCTTGTATGTGTTACACGTGGCGGATGCCATCACGGAATGCACAATATAATATAACCCATGAAGACCCCCGCCAGGTGTAAATTCTATTGCAAGTATATGGAAACTACGATACTGGTCTATGGAATTGGATTTTTGTGGACTGGAAATCTGGGCTATAGCAGAGACTACGGACGCCTGCCATTAAACTAGTCTCAAAGTTAAATAGCGGAAGTTAATTATTATTATATGATTTATTATTATTAAAAAAAAGTAAAACTATAACTCTATGAATTGTAATAATAATAGTTGTGCGAATATCACTGTCATATTTATAATAATAGGTGTGCGAATGCATATTTTTTATTATACAAAACTAATTTTCAAAATTTCAGTGGGGTCTGAATACACGTAATCACTTTGTTCTGGTATACAACAAAGGAAAACTTTGTAAGTGGTCGGGGTATGTGGTAATGAGGCAAGGTTTTACCTCAGACAAGGGGTCGTAGACCTCGGCGTTCCGCCAGAGCTGGCTTGGGGCCAGGTTTGTAAGTGTCTGGACTTTATGGGAGGTTTCTATTATTCTGACGTATTTAAGTGGATGCACTGACAGAAAGCCGGTTGGCTTTTTTCTATCGTAGGTGCAAAGCTACACATACATGAAATTTTGGAAAATTATTGAGTACTGTATTTATTGTTTACTGTGGAAAACATAAGACAAGGACTTCGTTCTGTAGTCGATATTTTAGGCTGTAATAATGATGATGGTGTATATTAAATAATGTATTATTTCTATTAGTTCTTTAGAAAGAATGCCATGCAAAATATCTTGAACTATAATACCCTACCGTCTACAGCGACATTTTAACTCCAAAATGATCCTCTTAAATCCAATCCAAAGGTCCGTAATTTTGGCACAACGCCAGAACAGTAAGCCCTAGACACCTCAACACAAGAGCACTCAAATAATTACGAGTAGGGTTGCCAGGTGAACATACGTGGCCCTGTGAATTTGGCCTAACACATAGGCCGAATACCCTGTATTGTCAGGAATATAATTCGATGTTTTTAAAAGCCGTAT
This sequence comes from Leucinodes orbonalis, assembly GCA_019425675.1. Lineage (NCBI taxonomy): Eukaryota > Metazoa > Arthropoda > Insecta > Lepidoptera > Crambidae > Leucinodes > Leucinodes orbonalis. Next base: position 14,476 of record PQWD01010000.1, on the reverse strand, counting down.
AGGCTGCCCGTGGAATAAGAGTTTTATTTACTTTAAATAAATAAATTAAAATCCACTGACATTCACACAGCGCCATCTAGCCCCAAGATAAGCGTGAAGCCTGTATTATGGGTGCTAAAAAACGGATAAACGGATAAATATGCATAGAAAACACCCAGACCATTACAAACAGACATGTTCATGCACACAACTGTGTGTACTGCCCGAGGATCGAACTCGGAACCCTTGGTGTAGCAGCGGATGTCGCAACCGCTACACCAAATGGGTCGTTAACTACTATGTTTTAGGAAGAGGGTACTGTAGTTAGTGAAATTACCGGGTATTATATATTTTTTTATTATATTATAAGTGTACAGGACGGTCTGGACGCTAACCTGATGGTGATACGCCAGACCATGACACAGCGGCATTAAAGGAGACCAACAACAGACGATATCTGGCACTGCGGTGGTACCTATCTAGACGACTCAGTATCGAGTCTACCACCTAGTAATATGAGAACTAACATCCAACGTCTCGCGTGACGGGCGCAGGACGGTATGACAAGAATTTCAATTTATACAGTGACTGTTTCTTTAATACTTATTGTCATGGTAAGGCGTGTCACTGACCATCAGGTGAGCGAACTGGCCATTCCGATCACTTTAAAAAAATATTTGGGTCGGACAAGGAATCGAAAAATCTATGATCGGCCTTAATTTGGACACTAACCACGAGCCTACTGGTGGGTTGGGAAACGTTATTTATAGTGTAAAGCTTCTTGTGTTTTGGCAAGAAGCTTGGAGTTGACTGCGTCTTAGCCAGTAACCAAAACTAAAGGATTCATTGGTACGGATTGCCAATGAATGATTGATAGCCAAATATGAAGTACAGCACGGAATTAATTTAATTTAAACGTACTCAAATGAAACGGACAATAGCAGTCCCTAATATAAGTTTAATACGCGTTCTAATATCACTAATAACACTTACTACTAGAACACATGACATGAATTCACTATCATCATCATCAGCTCATTAAATGCCCCACCGAAGGGCAAGAGCCTACCCGTAAAGGGTAATTATGCCTCAGTCACCCACGCGGGCCCAGTGCGGGTTGGACGACTTCACACACAACCTTTGAATCTCTTCGTAGGCGTACGCAGGTTTCTTCACGGTGTTTTCCTGCATCGTAAGAGTGTCGGATAAAGTACATATATTTTCGAAAATACGTTGGTACGTAGCGGCATTTGAACCTCAGCCCTCCCGGTAGGCAGGCAACAGTCCACACCATTGAGCCACCGACGCTCCCAACTCACTTTAGATCACCGTATAAATATAATTGTAAAAAATATAAATAGGTTAAAAAAGTGTAAGTAAGCAAGTTGGAAATATACGTCGCTAATGAATTCGTTTAAAGGTTTGTTAGGCTCTGTTTGTTTATTTTTTTTGGAATAATAGTTTGACACCAAGCAAGGGAACCATGTTATGGTGAATGGTAACATTGTAGTCTAGTAATATCTAACTGTGAGAAATAATATGTAAAGAAGCCGCCATAAGTGGTCATAGAGTCTTTATGGAAAAAAATCCCAAAAAAATTGCATTACTTTTAATTGTAGACAAAGTTAAATCGAAATCTAAGTTCAAGAGCGCGACATGGCAGTAAAACTGAATTTTGCGAATTAACATAATTATTTACACCACAATTAAAAGCATCATTATGATGGCAGAAGATTATCAAGCAGTTGTTTGAAGAATTTATATCAAGTATTTGCCATCGAATCGCTATAATGAAAATGGCATAAGAAACGGAATAGTGGAATTCGTAGTTATGGCCTTATTACGGTCTATCTCGCGTTAACTACTCCACCATAGCAATGTTTCAAACGTATCTCTGAATCATCTTTTGCAAACTCCAATATTTAGTTCAGACGATATTTTCGTTATTTCCAAGCGACTCGTCGAACAAAATTGTGAATAATCTCAAAAAGTAGGGCGAAAACATTAAACCAGAAAGTTTGGCGACACGAGCTCTTTATACGGGTTATGTACTGCCCGATTTTTATACAGTGCATAAATGTATTAAAGCAGCACAACATTTTCAAAATCTCTTTTAAATTTCGATTTCCAAAGTTAATGTTACTTTGTTTGAGTGGATTTGTTTTGGATTTGATATGGATTAACTAGTAAGTTTCCATGTGAGTAAAAATTTTCGGATGGATCCGATGGAATTTAAAAGCGTCTCGTCAATTGGTTGTTTGGTACGTATGGGAGTACTCCAGGGATCTATATTGGGTCCGGTGCTTTTCTTGGATGTATATAGATCATATACCTATAACTGCTTTCATTTTCAAAACAATCGATATTAGTTAACATATGATTTTGCCAATAATATTCTCTGACATAAAAAATATTACCGTTAATTTCAACCCAGAATTGTTTGTTTTTTGACAAGTCTAAGTTTTTCAGGTAATGAGATATTCAGTTCAAAATCTTGACATCTAAGTTTTCTTAAGTGAGCGTATTCTCTAATACATTTTACTCGTACAATACTCATCAATGAAGTATCATAAAACTACAATTAATTCATGATGCATATTCCAATATATCGCGTGACAACCATAAAATTATGCAACGCGAAAACTAAAGAGTGGGATTTATAAAAACGGTCCTGAATCCTTTTAGAGTAATTTGTTATTCGCTGTGCGGTAAGACCGAGCCAGGCAAGATATACGGCAGCGATTTACCACAACCGGTCGGAGCTGAACAAGCGGGCAATCAAAGCCTTGAATAATACAGCGGGTGATCGAAGACCGCGCCGTGCTCACTACTGATAATTTAAGAATGGACCTTTTAACGTATTGCCACTAAGCCTTATTTGAAAAGGGAATTAAAGATGCCGCGTGATGACAGCAGATCAGAATATAATTGTCATCATCTGTATTCTTCCCGCAGGTGACATAAGAGATGGCTTAAGGACAACACAGAGAATAGCTAATAGAGATAGCTGTGTTCTCTTAAAATACACCTATTCTTTTGTTTTAATTCTTACACCAAAATCTAAAATAAAAGGCGATGGATATAAGACAGCAAACAATATTCAGAATTCAAGCTAACCTTACCTTTACGTGGTATATCCTGACAATTATCGTACAACTCTAGCTATTTTTGTACTGCCCGGAGATCGAACCCGGAACCCATGGTGTAGTAGGCGACATCTCAACCATTACACAAAATAAGTTGTCTTGTTTATAGAGGAATCTAGTTCTAACCCTGCAGATTAGTTCAGGGTATGTGGTAGATCGACAGAACCACTTTTGTTTAGTAGTTTAACCCTTTGACCGCCTACGACGCCTTAAGGCGTCAGACACAATAGATTTTGTATTGTGTCGGGATCCCGGCATTTATTTGGTTAATTAGCAGGTGAGTTTAATCTATTGCCCGGAACGTGAGAAATCATGCAAACCAATTTATCGGAATATATGAAATTGGTGTTATACATGTATCTAAAACTTTATATTATTAAGAGGGGAGATGATGCAATCCTAAACAAACTCATTGCATCGGAGAGACAAAGCCAAAAAGAGGCCCACTCCCCTGGTCCATCCACCTCAACATCTGCACCTTAAAGAAGTGCATCGGTGGTGGCCACATGGACATCGCTAAATGTATTAATTTTAAGTTTTAATTGTAATAATGAAGAGTAAGACTTAAATAATGTAAGAGTTATTGCTACTATTATTATATAAATTAAAACAGAGAGAGAGAGAGAGTATTTATGATGTTATTTATTCCCTTTATTCTATATTATTCACCCCCCTACTTTACCTAATGTAAATATTTAGTTATTTTATTTCTGTTATCCCATTCCCCCTTTAACCAATTCTTTTGCCCCATGCGCGGAGCTCTAACATAATATTATAATAATTAAATTACAAAATAATCTTAAACTAAAAAGAGTACGAACCATGAGTCTGTAGATGTAATTTTATTAATAAAAAAAAATAAAAAAACTTTATATATCCATCAACATATCCATTAGACGGGTGTCGCTTGTATGGGCTAATGCTAAACTCACGTCCTTGGAGACTTCAGCTGCCAATACAATTTATTGACGATCGAAAACGTAGTGGAAGCTGCGTTAACGCGCTAAGTGAGATATTCCACGAAATCCGAGATGGAAAAATGATTATTCAACGGTTTATTCGTGTATTTTTGTTATTATTGTATAACTTAATCTTAGTAGGATATAAATAAATATCCACTGACATTCACACAACGCCATCTAGCCCCGTTAGCGTTAAGCTTGTGTTACGGGAACCAAACAACTGATAAAGGGGCCTTCTAGGTCCCTACGTTACTGTTTCTTCCAATGTCGCGAACTAACTACAAACAAAATGAATACTTGTGGTGTGTTTGTGATAATTTTAATGTAGTAGCTAAATCTGTGGACTTAGACCTATTTAACACTAGTGTGGTTGCGGCGAGGAAAGCATTAAGTGGGCAATTCTTCAATGTATAGGTTTTTGTGTGTACGTATGTATATATGTATTTGTGTATATATGTGAATATATATATTGAACCTATATATTTATTTGTTTTGTTATTTTTGTGATTTGTTGTTATCGTAGTTAAGTTGATTTCATTATATTACTATAAGTGAAGACCTTATTGGCTTATTGTGATTTTTTATACTGTTTTGAAGCTGTTGGTCTTCCAAAGAAATAAAATAAATAAACGAAAAATAATATTAAGAAACAAATGATTGACGACCCATTTGGTGTTGCGGTTGAGAGGTCGACTGCAACACCAAGGGTTCCAGGTTCGATCCCCGGGCAGTACAAACATTTGTGTGCATGAACATGTCTGTTTGTAATGGTCTGGATGTTTACTATGTATAATATATATGTATTTACAAAAAAAATATATATTTAATTAAGTTTATCCGTTGTTTAGTACCCATAATACAGGCTTCACGCTTAACTTGGGGCTAGATGGCGCTGTGTGAATGTCAGTGGATATTTATTTTTATTTTTTATTTAATTTAAATGAGTTTTTAACGCCTGACTAACGCGATTCTCTAAAAGCACTATTCAGAGGCAAGTAATTCACATCCAAAGAGTAAGTACTACAAATTGTTATGTACATGTTAAAATTTCAATTTTTCTCACGATGGTTATGCCTAAAAATATATGGGCCACACGGGCCCAGCACGAATAAACCGACTCCACGCACAGCGTTTGAATCTGTTTGTAGGCGTGCGCAGGTTTCCTCACGATGTTTTCCTTCTACCGTAAGAGCTTAACTGTACATATACATATATTCTAGCCAATCACCAACTCTCCTGACTTTAAAAATCTAGCGTCACGCCGCCTTTACCGAATTCCTTTGCCTTATACTTACACAAAGTTTGCTAGACGATTTCCTCCGTATTCCCATACTTTCGTGTATAATAAAATAGCCAGTTTAATTAAAGAAAGTAAACATTTACCCGCAACCCAATTAAAGAATACCATAACCAAATACTTGATTGAACTGGACTATGAGGATTTTGAAGGTATACTTTTGAATGTTTGTTAGTAATCACAAATCATCACACTTACCTTCCGCACACTCTCTCTCTCTCTCACACACACACACACACACATACACACTCTCTCTCTCACACACACACAAACACACACACACACACACATTCAGTCTGACATACACTACCTTAGAGTTAATTGTGTGTTTTTTTTATTTTTATTTTATAGATATATCTTTCTCCATTACTAATCTAACTGCTCCCTTAAATAGATTTGTTTGTTTACCGAGCCAGCCATTGTTAATACAATAATGTAATCGTGTAGGGTTCCTGCGTTTCAGGCGTAAGCCTAGTGCAGTGGCCGCTGCTAAAGAATCAGTCCTTAAAGTTCCAATTTTATTATATAATACATTTTTTTGTAATAAATGATTACATTTGTTATTTAATCTATACAACTAATTCATGTAAATAAGCCTGAAATGTAATTTGGGACTTGCTTTGTTTTTTTTGGAAAATAAATTATTATTATTATATAATTTCGAAAAATCAAAATACATTGGTACGTGGCGGGATTTTAATCTGTACCCCAGTTGAGAAGGTTTCACGAATGAGCCACCGACGCTCAGCTTTATTTTCAGAAAATCAGGCTGCAGCGATACAAATTGCAAATAATTATTTTCACTATGTGCAAACACTTCCCATGCTCTGAGTATTTACGCAACTTTTATGTACATAATCATCTCGATAAATTATTATATTGTAACGTAGAAAGTTGATCATATTAATATAGTGTTTTGAAACTTAATACGAAACACATTGCAAAATTAGCAATTAGTTGAACTACTCATAAGTAATTATCAAACAATATTTTGAAAATTTCCCCGTAGTATCCGGGGTGGTACGCCCACGCTTGTTCAGCCCACTTAATTTAATTTCCTGAAACATTTTATAGTTCATGACAGAGACTCCACTTATTATTTCATTTTGTAGTTACGTTATTAAACTACCTGTTATATATCGAGTTTGTGAAGTATATGTCATTTTATCGTCGGATCTGCTTTATGTTTTTATTTAGTGGAGGGATTGCTTGATTAAGGTAGCGGGCAGCTGTTGGATGTTGTTATATTCAGTGTTGCCGAACTATCGATAGTTGACCTCGAAAACCATCTTTAATATCGATAGGCATGTCAATAGTATTTTTTATTTATTTTTTGGAAGATTTACAGTTTGAAAAGACACTATAGTAAAATATAACAATATGATAAGAGTACAATACTAATTACAAATCTCCACATATGAGTAATCAAATTACAAAAGTCATATCGAGGTAACCACAACCTTACATTATTTTACTACAACCTTAATATGTATTTAACCAAAACTAATATTATTCAATATCATCAAGGTTCAAGAGCCTCAAAGTACGTTTTTGTCATTTGTCCTTTTATCGAGGGAATGCTAGTGAAAAATAGGTCAATATCAATAGGCAAAACGGAATTGTGAATGTGTGTCATGTATGATATTTTATTAAGTTTATTCTAAAATTTTGTTTATTTGTGTTTAGTTTAATATTTATTGATATTATATTTAATTTTTGACATGTCTGTTTAACTTTTAGTGGAAACTTTATTGATTTATGTAATTGTTAATATGTATTGTCCTGTTTATGTATAATGATATTGTTTGTTTCCCAAATATAAATAAAATAAAATAAAATAAATAAAAACTACGACTACTATGAACAAGAAATGTATTTTGCTTGTATTTAGTATTAGTGTGTGCTGCATTTAGTATCGATACTATTATCGATAGTATGGATACTATCGATAGCTTAGTTTACCGAAATAGTATTGATACACTTCATTACTATCGATAGTATAGTGTTTGTAAATTACACCAACTATAGATAGTTGAGTCTCTCTTAGGGATAAAATCAGAAATTATTTAATCCGCAAGAGAACTAAAGTTACCGACATAGCTCGCCGGATCAGCAAGTTGAAGTGGCAGTGGGCTGGTCACGTATGTCGTAGAACCGATGGCCGTTAGAGCAGACGAGTTCTGGAGTGGAGACCGCGTCTCGGCAAGCGTAGCGTAGGACGCCCTCCGGCCCGATGGACCGACGACTTGCGGAAGGTCGCTGGTGGGAGCTGGATGAGAAAAGCGGAGGACCGGAATATTTGGCGCAAAATGGGGGAGACCTATGTCCAGCAGTGGACTGCGATAGGTTGAAGAGAGAGAGAGAGAGATAGTATTGCAGTGTACCAATACTGTTGTGCTAAACTAAGATAGCGATAGGCCAATCGATACCATTGCTTTTGTCCAAATATCGGTGGACTATCGATAGCCTATCAATAGTCAACTATCGAGCGGCAACACTGGTCATATCATCATCATAATAATTACAGCCTAAAACGTCCGCAGCTGCACGAGGGCCTCCCCTAATGATTTCCACGCGGACCGATCCCTTGCAGTTGATATCCATCTGCTACCCGCCACCTTAACCAGGTCATCCGTCTATCGGGTTAGGGGTTGGCCTACGCTTCGTTTCCCGTCACGTAGATGCCACTCGAGAATTTTTTTGCCCCGTCGGCCCATCGGTGCTACGCACTATGTGCCCTGACCATTGCTATTTCAATTTGCTAATCCTGTGGACTATGTCAGTCACCTTGATTCCAATACGAATTTTCTTGTTTCGGATCTTATCGCGTTGGAAAACACTACACATAGCCCTTTCCACAACAAGATGAGTAACTTTAAGGCCTTTTTCACAGACCCTTAGTGAGGGACCACGTTTCGCTTCCGTATGTCAATATTCATAACTATTATATTTTCATAACTAGCAACACACTTTGTCTGGATGTTGGATAAGGGGCACCAATATATCTGCGCAGAAGTCGAATTTTAGAAGCGTAGTAAATGCTTTTGTCCAATAAGCGTACTGCATTCGCATCGCGTTTTCCTCCTGTGTCAGTATTGGTTGGTTGCTGTGCCATGATTGCGCCACAACACTCTTGCCTAGCTACTTCATTTAATAAAAAAATAAATGGTCATGGCGATGTGTGGATGTCAGTGAATAAAAAAAAATTCACTGATATGCACAGCGACACCTAGCCATATTAAGCGATGAGCTTACATATTTTTTGTAAAACATACATATTATACATACAGAACACTCGGACTAATACAAACAGACATGTTTATGCACACAAATATTGTTACTGTCCGGGGATCGTACCCTTGGTGTAAGGGCCGACGACTCAACCAATAACACCACATGGGTCGACATTATTATACGTGGACCGCAACTAAGAAGTAAGATTAAGTTTCAGTTAAGTTTAAGTTTGACTAAGATTAAGTTACTCAACTGTACTTGGTATCTCAATACTTTTTTATACCATAAGTATAATGTAGTTTCAATATTTATTCGGCAATGATGAGTTGAATTCAACCTAGTTTAGTAACCTAGCGTGGCTGAAGATTCATGAGTTGCCTTATAAAGTGTGTCTCAAGCTCAAACTTTAAGACTGTCATGTTTATAATAGTGTCGGGCCCATGACGTTTTACTTTCCGAATGTAGTCACTTATTAAAAACAAAATTTCCGATGGTGTTTATATATTTAAGACCACCAACAATTTTTACATTTTCACATGTTACAATTTCTTTGCTTTTTGAAATCGTTTTTAATGTAATCTCACTTATAAGTGATAACATTGACAACAAGTAAGTGCTTTAATAAGGTAAAATAGTAAAATNCACGAATATTAGAAGAATTACCGTTTTTTCCAAAATGTCATCCTGTGCAATTGTAACATGCCATCATCGCAATGAATCAGTAAATTTACCAAGAAATATAATAACTTTTCACAGGTAAGAACCGAAAAGAAATTGCGACACTGGGACTGCCTATAAACTTGGCGGCTTGTCCAGTCTAATGTATATTCTGATGTCTGTGGTGTAAACATTGGATGTCTCGTGTACATTGTACAGTTGAGAAATCGGATATTACACCAAAGATCACGAGTTCCATCTTACAAACATTTGTCTATAAGAATATGCAAGTTTCTGTGTATAATATGTAAACTGTACTTATCATTTACAAAATGTGAAAGTAAGTTACACCCATGAGTATGTGCTAAATTCAGGCAAGCTTTTAGCTTAATTATTTTGATGTTGTGAGAATGTCGTTCGATATTCATATAGGTCTTCCCTTTTTGTATCAAATATAACCCCACAAACTTTACCCAGCTCGCACTACTAGCAAATTAAGCGAATATTTCGTTGATTTTAATATTAATTATCAAAGCACGAAAAGCCTTTGTTTATTCATACAATAAAAAGGTACATCCAGAAGCACCTCTCGAGGTATTATTTGTATTTAATTAATACGCCCGTTTCGTAATCAAGCTGCGGCTCCCAAAAATCCAGGGCATGTAATTTGTCCCAATCCTTTTCCACTCTCCCGCCCTAATTAATTAAATTCCGTCAAAAAATAGAATTCATTAATAAAAAAAGTTCCACTGGCAAAACGGACTTTACACGGGGCGATTCCTTCTTCCACGCTTATAACCTTGATTCTGTAAAGTGTAGTTTAAGCAAAATCTCAATAGATGGTGCTTCACATTTTATATGTGCCTGACGGCTGAAAAAAAATGTGTTCTTAATAAAACTAATATATTACATACTATATATTATATACTATAGTACGTTTCTGGCGAAAAATGTGCATGTATATCATAGCCATGTCTATTCTTTTAAGAGGCCTTATTGATAGGTTAGGACCGGTTGGTCAATTTTATTCTTAAAGATGAGTTACTGATTTAATGCCGCTGTTTTGAAGATAAGTAAAGAGTTATTGTATCCATATTAACAAGCTTCACTATAAAAATATTTGAAAATCGTTGTGTGTAAACGCCTTATAAAAGACGGGAATTCCCGGTGTTATATTAGAATTAGGCGGGATTATGCGGGATCGGACTTAATTACGGGATCTCGTAGAATTACTGGGATCCCGTTTTTTTCTGTAAGAAGGCTTTTTGATGTATGCACACTGTGTCTGCGGTAATCCACTGACGTAATGAGGCCTATATTGGTTCCTTGTTCCCATGCTCGTGTGGATCGCAAATGACAAGTCATTTTCCCAAGGGAAAACCTTCCGGGAACAGAATTCCCTGTATATTGCTGAGCTTCCAAGGTTTTCTTGGGATATGTAAACAATACCTTTAAATGATTTTTTTTACGGGTAGGCTCGTGCCCCTCGGTGGGGACGTTTCATGAGCTGATGATGATGAATTTTTTTCCGAGTTTTTCCAACGTTATTAATTTCTATAATCAATAATTCTTGAAATTAACAATTAAATGATATTCACACTTTTTTTTTCAATTGACTAAATTACAATAATTTGATAGGTGAACCGAAAACAAAATTTTTATTTTGCACATTAAATTTATATCTTTATAATATTGAATCAATTCTAACAATAATTATGTCAGTCTAGGCCTTAATACAATTGTTTTATTAATTTATGCTTAGGTGACTCGTCGTCACTCCTACTTGTCGTGCCTACAGGGCCGAGAAATATACTTTTCTATATTGTTATAATATATGGAGTGCAATAAAGATATGAATATGTAACGGGGTCAAATAATTATGAAGATATACTAAATCAATACTTTTTAATTTCATTTGTAATTCCTCAAATATAATCTTGCGTAGAGACCCATTAATGGTTTTAATCATATTTTGTTCAGATGAGTATGTAACAAAATAGATACGGCCTTAAAAGTATAAACCTTCGACCTGACTATGTTAAATTGGGACAGACAGCTGCTGGGCTAGATAAACTGTAATTTACATCTTTGTCTAGATAAACTGTATCCCTACAAATTTGAAAACTGTTTATTATTAAATTGCTATATATTAAAGATGTTATTAGTATGTAATATTTTTCTTATAAATTATATTGGATAAGTAATAAGAATCTTCCAACGCTAGAACAGAGTAGTTTTGCGGAAAGGCGTAAAGTTAAACGCTCAGCAGGTTCCAATCAATTTGATTTTCGAGTAAAATGTTAATTACTTGTACTACTCGCAGTTCCTATTTCCACTTCAGCCGTCTTTTAGCAAGTTTTTATGTTTTTTTAAAATCTAAGGATTATGTACTTATGTTAGCATTGATGGTAACTTAATTGTAAGTTTTCGATGTTATTTTCTTAGTTGCGGTTAGAATTAAGTTTGAGAATATAAAGGAACGCTTTTGACTTAATTTGTTACAAACTACTTTATTATGACGAAGATAATTGACATAATATTGTCACAATATCATTATTTTTAAGTGAGAACATTATTAGTTATGACTGATGATTGTACATGAATTACTGTCGATGTTTCAAAAAAATCTTATGAAATGTAAGTAAAATCAAATAACACAAAATGCATGAGATGTAATGTTATCCGAATATTATTGAAAGCAGTAGTTTGTGAGATTTCAGGTTCAACAAACTAGGCAATAATACAATCTAAAACCAAACTCAAGATAACAAGATTGCCAGTACACAAATTACTTTCAGACCTGAAAAAGATGAATATATCATCGAAAAGTTCACACGGCCTCACATTTCGCAAGTACCCAATTTACGACGTTTCAGTCGTTTGGCCCTGATTGCTGATTTATGTATGGTTTTCCCCCGGTATAAAATTTACGATTGAAGGATCTTGTTTTAAGTCTGCATCTTTAGTCATCCGGCATAACCGTTATTCCTCCACGTGGGGACCGGAGTTTGTTTGTTTTTTACTTTTATGCGAGTGACAGTTTCACGAATAAAGTCACGAGGAAATTTGAGGCACGTGTTGTTCATTGCACCAGAAAAGAAGGTAGTTGTTTTCTGTTCATCAAATCTTTATACTGCAATTAATATGCAAAGTTTTTCTTATTCGAAGTCCTAATTCATGTAATGTGTGAGTGGTTTTAATTTCGATGTTAATTAAACAGATATAAGTTTCTTAAGAAAACTCGGGACTATGAACATTTAAATAGGCACAAGGCTACTCAAATTTGTGATCATAACATTGATAAGGACAAAAAAAAGGCCTGTCTTTAATCAACATATTATTATAAATTCAGCAGACTCTGAAAACCCAAAGAAACTACTCGACGAAAATGGCTCCAATCAGAGACTTTATAAAGGTACAAGACTATGAATTTGCTGTTAATGTCTAATTAATTAGGCCAATACTGGAATTTATTGAGGCCAAGAGTGTCAGGGTTTGTTATTTTTACGGTGAAATTGTAATATCATATGTGACCAACAGCACTATTCTGAAAATTACAGTTCAAAATTTTAAAAGATCAATACTATCTAAAATAAATTATTAATTACCATATAATATTGAACATAATATACCATAGTTACCATTAATTAAAAGAAAAGTTACTTTTATCCCAAAGAACTTAATAACGTAACCCGTGGTACGGTAAACGCGAATACGCTACCTTTGAATGCGTGCTGAAATCTAAAAAGTTTTTTGTACAATATATCCATTGCGCCAATGCGGCAGATAAACCGGTTTCTATTTACCGGCTCTGGTAGGCGATCTGGTTTTGTGTCTGAAAACAAAGAGGACTAACTGAAAAACTTTAGAGTTAGAGATCTTTCTAAATTCGTTTATATTTGAAATTGATTTGTGTTGGTGTTCCTAAAGTGGTACTTTTCATACGAATGGTATCAATTCTTACTTATAAAATAGAACGGTTCACATTTGTCTTTATTCTTTTTGATTTCTTCGAGACTTCTGTAATTCAGTAGTAATTTTCACATTGAGGCGTTAAAACTTTGTAGTGTTTATCGTTATTTTAGTGCCTCTGTTAAGCTTCTCAAAAACGAATATTCTTCGTTTAACTAGTTTCTATTGACAAAGTCAAGTTTGATTCTGCTTACGAGTTTGCGCTTAGGTTTTGCACCGGGCTAAATGAACTGGGTAACTTCTCTTGGATATACTAACATGAGACGTGTTTTGCTTTTATATAGTAAGAGAGTTTGTGTCAGATACAAACTTTTCAAAGTAAGACATATATTTAGGGTATAAAAAACTAATATTTTTTATACCCTAAATATATGTCTTTGAGACGATGACGAAAGATTAACTAATATCAGTTGATGACCGAAAGTTTTAATTAATAATATAATAATCTTGGCCGTTTTGCACAGCGACCGAAATACTGGATGCAGTAATTGTTAATTGCCAACATGCCCTCTGATGCGCTTCTGGTGACTCGCATCGCCAATTTTGTGCGTAAAGGTGCGAGCACACTTCGCGGCTAAGTTCAACACCAGTCACCGCCAATGATAGTGGGAGCTCTAATCGTGGACGAAGACTTAAAGCTCGTGCCTCTTGAATCGTTCCATGATTGGCGAGATGCTTAATCTCAAAAGCATTGACCCGATCTGAATTAGGTCGACGCCATTCCGAGCGCTGGTGCTGCTTGCACGCTCCCTAGAGAGAGGCTCTAATTGCATCTTTATCAATGATGTCTTTTTAGGAACACTCCTTTGTATGTAAGGTACTGGCCGCGTTTAGCTTTACCATCCAAAAAATATTAGTTTTAAAATTTAACCCTGGGGGAAAAGGCGCAAGTTATTAATATATAAAAATTCAGTTATATCCTTATTGCTAGACTCAGTCTAGCAATAAAATCATATGGAATTAGAGGCTTCACTATGCATGGTGCCTCGTTCTTCTATGTCACGCAAAGGAAGGACTCTGTTGCCTCCTCAGTGGTTCCCGATCATATACAACCTGGCCACTTCAAGGCAGAGTAAATAGGCTGTTTTTCTAGGCAGCATGTCCATCCTCTGGTCCGCATCATCACTTCCATCAAAGTAAGATGGCGGTTAAGTGTGCTGCCTAAGATGGATAAAAAATTGGCCAAGGCGTAGTCGGAATCGCCCTGTGGAGGTTCCGTCAGGCAGCTA